>OY744560.1:0-41728 GCA_963556235.1 Cryptophagus acutangulus | reverse complement strand
AGTCGCTTCGTGCGCTTATAAATATTTTTTAGAGAACTTAGCAGCTCTGAAAAATCTCGGTTTTGCTTGCGATCAATGGGACTTTATCATGTTCCAAATGTTGATGAAACGGCTTGACACAGAAAGTATGACACGTTTTGAACTCACAATTGGTTCTAGTGTTAGTTCTTCGGAAATGCCTTCGTTTGCTTCGCTTATCGCCTCGCAAACCTTCTAATGTGGTTCGCAACGTTTCTTCTTCGGTTTCTCGTTCCGTTTTGCCTAAAGGCGGTTCTTCGTTTTTCGTAAAAACTAACAATTCGTGTTCGCTTTGTAACTCCGATCATTTAGTCTACAAATGCGATGCTTTCCTCGCCAAAACTCCGCAAGATCGCTATAGTGTGGCCAAACAGCAGAAGTGGTGTTTGAATTGTTTAGGGTCAAAACATCAATCAAAAGACTGTAAGTCTGCGTCTGGGTGTCGGATATGTTCTCAACGACATCACACGTTGTTGCATTTCCAGACCGATCGACCTGATATTTCGGTTCCTTCTACTGGTTCCGCGCCGTCTTCAGACCATCCTTCGAACTCTCATCAGGTTACTTCGTTTACTACGATGATTCCTGCCAAGTCTACAGTTTTGTTGTCGACCGCTGTTGTCGAAATACGAAATTCCAAGAGAGTTTTTGAGCCTGTGCGTGTACTGTTGGATAATGCTAGTCAGGCAAATTTTATTTCCGAAAGTTGCGTTTCTCGTTTAGGTTTATCGAAATATTCGCTATCGTTTTGCATCAGTGGATTAGATCAAATGAGTTCCAAATCTTCGTCTGGCGTAACTTGTACTTATCGCTCTCAGTATGCGCCGCGTCGGGAATGTTGTATAGAGGCCGTTGTTATTCCCAAGATTTGTGGAGATATATATATATATATATATATATATATATATATATATATATATATAATGTTAAAAATAAATGTTTATTAACAGTGACGTTAATAGAGCAATTCAGAAATAAAATTCTGAAACAATTAAATGATATTCATTAATATTTATCTACGCCAATGGTAATTGGGTGTAAATGGTAATAAATGCCATATAAAGCAATTATTTCATACTATTTATTCATTTGCCCATTATTTACTTAGAACAAAATGCAGATTTTTAAGCGGTTAGTTTGTTATTAAATAATTTTCAATTTGGTGTTTAAGTTCTTTCTCTACATTCTATAGAGCATTTTACGACCCATTTTTATATAAACTTCTAGTTTTAAAATAAGCTATTTTATCAATTGTAAAAGTTGACTTTTTGTTTATCTGTTAATATACATAATATGCTATTAGTTGTAAGGAATGAAAATTAGACTTACCACTGCGAGAATGACACTAATCTCCTTTTAATAATTGTGTATGATTGTCCTAAGACGCACATTAGAAGACTCACAACTTATTTATTCCCACAACTCACTCATGCTTTGCTACTATCTAGTACACTCCCTACTCTAGCTCATGCGATGCGCGCTCAGCGTGACGGTATTTTGTGACGGTCAAAATCTCGAACCAAGCTCTGTATAAGTGTTTTCAACACTAAAATAAGTTGTGTTAGTGCGAAGTTCAATCGGTTTCGCACAAAATTAAAATAAGCGAAAAGAGAAAACGGCGAATAGCGAAAATGCACTTACCTTTTGGTTCGGTGGCTGTTGCTTCAGCGTCTCCACCAAGATTTTTGGTCGCGTTGGCATTTAGAATACCTGCATACGCTCCAACAACGGAGCAAATGGACGATCCCTTCGACTTCGATTGAACCTGGTACGTTAGTGTTGGTTAAGAACAATTTAGTTCTACCGAGGGATTGGAATCTGGCTCGTGTTGCCGCAACTCATCCGGGTCCAGATGCTATTGTTCGGGTTGTAACGGTAAAAACCGCTAATGGCAAACTGAAGCGACCAGTGGTCAAGTTGTTCCCACTGCCTAATCCTTCGATTGTTTAAAAACCGTTCCGCGTTTTTTGGTGGGCGGTATGTTCTGTACGTTCGTTTTCGTTTTGTTTTAATTGTTTTATTGTAAAGAAACAGAGAGAGATAGAGTTTTTGCTTTAACATTCCTAGTTTCGAGAAGCGGCAAATTTTGTGTTTTTGCACTATTTTTGGCGTTCGAGCGTTCACGATCGTGGCCAGCGGAGCCGCTCTCCCGCTTCGACCGTTAACGTTCCGCAGTTCGCTTTTGCTATCTCGTTTGCGCGCCGTATTTTCGCCACTTTTTCGCTTTTATGCATTTCGCTGCATTTTTCCTGCATTTGCTCATTCGCTTTTCCTTCGTTTTCGCTTCGCTTTTCCTTCCTTTTCGCTTTTTCCTTCCTTTTTCGGTTCACCTTCGCATCCTAGCTTCGCTTTTTGTCTTTCGTACCACCAGGACGAGGATCACCATCAACTTTTCAATGACAACAGCCACCGAACCAAAAGGTAAGTGCATTTTCGCTATTCGCCGTTTTCTCTTTTCGCTTATTTTAATTTGGTGCGAAACCGATTGAACTTCGCACTAACATTTTGGTCCTTCGAGCCGGATTTTCGGGTACTGGCAGTTCTATCGTTTTCGTATCATTTTTCTCTCTGTCTGTCGATTTTTAATTGAATTAAAATTGTTTCGCTTGACTTTATCAAAAGTCCATTTTGTTTCAGTTGTTTTACGCATTTATTCTGGTGCCGGTTTTTTTGCGTCGCTTTACAGCAGTTTTTTGTCGCTCGCACTGTGTGTCGGTTTCTAACCTTGATCTATTTCGTCGATTTTTGCCTAGAATTTATTTCTGTCTCTTTTGGTTTTTTAACTGTCTCTCTCGTTGAGTTAAAATTCGCTTTCGTTTTTAATTTTCGCAATTTCTCTGTCGCTTTTTGAAAATTCGCTTTCGTTTTATTCGCTTTCGTTCTTAGACTTTCAATTTATTTTTTCGTGTCGACTTGTTGATTACTATGGCCGTCGCCGCTGCTAAATTGAAACAAGCGATTGCGCTGCGTGAAGATGTCATTTCGCGTTTATCAGAGCTAAGACGCGCTGCGGAACAAGCCCACAGCGAGGAAGAATCGTATGAATTTTTGTACCTTGCGTTCAAAACCAGATATGTTCACATCGACGGTATGTTTGACGAGTTTACTCAACTCCAGGGGACCATTTTGACTGCGATGGCTACCATCGAGGGCGCCGATTTGAAGGAACAAATGAAAGTTCGGGAATTGTTTTATGATTCATACTATCGAATTAAGGCCGTGTATAGTGATTTATTTGACGGGATTTCGGCCCAAGTGACTACGCCAGACGGTACGTTGGCTAAGAGTCAGGTGAGGCTACCGCGCTTAGAGTTATCTAAGTTTAATGGGGATCTCCGTAAATGGAAACCTTTTGTCGATATGTATACCGCTACTAATTATGAAAACGCCGCGCTGTCAAATGTCAAAAAATTCAACTTCCTAACTTCATGTCTCGAAGATACTCCATTGTCGTTGGTGGAATGCATTCCCAAATCGCACGATAATTATCCGATCGCGTTTGATACCCTGTTGAAAAGATTTGACAATAAACGATTACTAGCCTCGTCGCATTGGAAAGCCATAGATAGCGCACCAACTCTTTCGAATTGCCAGGCTTCCGCTCAGTCGCTTCGTGCGCTTATAAATATTTTTTAGAGAACTTAGCAGCTCTGAAAAATCTCGGTTTTGCTTGCGATCAATGGGACTTTATCATGTTCCAAATGTTGATGAAACGGCTTGACACAGAAAGTATGACACGTTTTGAACTCACAATTGGTTCTAGTGTTAGTTCTTCGGAAATGCCTTCGTTTGCTTCGCTTATCGCCTCGCAAACCTTCTAATGTGGTTCGCAACGTTTCTTCTTCGGTTTCTCGTTCCGTTTTGCCTAAAGGCGGTTCTTCGTTTTTCGTAAAAACTAACAATTCGTGTTCGCTTTGTAACTCCGATCATTTAGTCTACAAATGCGATGCTTTCCTCGCCAAAACTCCGCAAGATCGCTATAGTGTGGCCAAACAGCAGAAGTGGTGTTTGAATTGTTTAGGGTCAAAACATCAATCAAAAGACTGTAAGTCTGCGTCTGGGTGTCGGATATGTTCTCAACGACATCACACGTTGTTGCATTTCCAGACCGATCGACCTGATATTTCGGTTCCTTCTACTGGTTCCGCGCCGTCTTCAGACCATCCTTCGAACTCTCATCAGGTTACTTCGTTTACTACGATGATTCCTGCCAAGTCTACAGTTTTGTTGTCGACCGCTGTTGTCGAAATACGAAATTCCAAGAGAGTTTTTGAGCCTGTGCGTGTACTGTTGGATAATGCTAGTCAGGCAAATTTTATTTCCGAAAGTTGCGTTTCTCGTTTAGGTTTATCGAAATATTCGCTATCGTTTTGCATCAGTGGATTAGATCAAATGAGTTCCAAATCTTCGTCTGGCGTAACTTGTACTTATCGCTCTCAGTATGCGCCGCGTCGGGAATGTTGTATAGAGGCCGTTGTTATTCCCAAGATTTGTGGAGATATGCCCAATATGTCGTTTTTTGCGCCGCCGTGGCCGCATCTGTCAAATATTAACCTAGCTGATCCTGAGTATCACGTTTCACGAACCATCGAAATGTTGATGGGGGTTGAACTTTTCGCGCATATTATGACAGACGGCCGATTGAAAGGTAAAACAGAGGAACCAATTGCCTGGAACACAACCCTCGGATGGATTCTCATGGGAAAAATGAATCTCCACTCCAACTCTGCTTCGCCATCTATAAATACCTTTTGTTCGTTAGTATCGGAACCTTCGCTTGATTTGGTTGTCAAAAAATTTTGGGAGATAGAAGAGATCGCGCTGCCACCACCCGCTTGTCCAGACGAAGTTTGTGCTAAGACAATTTTCGCAAACAATCACTTTCGTCTAGCGTCCGGACGTTATGTCGTGCCATTACCATTTAAGGCAGAACCTCATGCCTTTTTAGATTCAAAAATTATTGCCCAGCGTCGGTTAATTGCGCTGGAAAAACGGTTAAATAGAGAACCTTCGATTAAACAGCAATATCACGATTTCATGGAAGACTATCGTGACTCTGGCCATATGCACCTGCTTGTCGAATCGGATGACACTCCTTTCTCGTATTACATTCCGCATCACTGTGTGATAAAAACGGGCATTATTGAATCTAAATTGCGTGTGGTCTTTGACGCTTCGGCAAAAACTTCGGAACAATTCTCGCTAAATGATTCGCTTTTGGTAGGTCCCAAACTTCAACCAGACATCCCTGTCGTTTTTACCGCTGATGTCCGTCAAATGTATCGGCAAATTTTGGTCTCAGAACAGCATCGAATGTATCAGAGGATTTTATGGAGATTTTCCTCAACAGAACCGATTCAAACATATCAGCTGAATACAGTTACGTATGGCGTTTCATCCGCTCCGTTTTTAGCCCTTCGAACAATAATACAACTGGCGATGGATGGAAAAGATCGTTTTCCTTTAGCGTCCTCAGTGCTATTATCAGACGTATACGTGGACGACATTGTAACCGGCTGCAATTCTATCGAAGAAGCTTTAACGCTGCGCCATCAGTTGATTCAATTTTTGCAAACTGGTGGATTTGAGCTTCGCAAGTGGGCTAGTAATCACCCTGACGTTTTGGATAATCTTGACAAAACTCATTGTCAAATCGACCCGCTTTCGTTTGATTCCGACGAACAACAAATAGTTAAAATTTTGGGTTTGCAGTGGAATTCAAATCTGGATTGTTTCACATACAAAGTGCAGCCTTTAGATCGCCCCTGTACCAAACGAACTCTTTTGTCAGAACTCGCTCGTATTTTCGATCCTATTGGATTTTTCGCCCCTCTTACGTTCTGTGCAAAGGTTCTAATACAGCGTTTGTGGACTTTGAATTTAAGTTGGGATGAACAACCTCCTTCTGAGATCGTTGATCAATGGTCAAATTACAAATCGCAATTACCTCTATTAGCCAGTCTCAAAATACCGCGCTTTTGTTTTGCTTCCATTTTTACGTCTTGCGTTCTCCATGGTTTTTGCGATGCGTCTGAGTCGGGATACGCCGCGGTAGTTTACGTTAAATTTACTGATGCGGTTGGCCAAGTTAATGTTCATTTACTTTGTGCCAGATCTAAGGTTGCGCCGCTTAAGCGAATCTCCGTTCTTCGCCTTGAACTATGTGCAGCGCTATTGCTCGCCAAATTATTGGATTTTACCGTCAAAACTTATGATAATTTGATCACCTTTGACCATTGCTTTGGTTGGTCGGACTCGACAGTAACGCTCGCTTGGATCAACTCTTCTCCTCATCGTTGGAAAACTTTTGTGGCAAATCGTGTCACGCAGATCCAACAACTCGCACCTTCAGTTATTTGGCTCCATGTTCGTTCGGAAGACAACCCTGCAGATTGTGCATCTCGCGGTTTATCGCCTTCCGATTTAGTCTCGTTTTTGCTTTGGTGGGCGGGGCCCAAATTTTTGCACAGTCTCGATTCCAAACTAGTTGCTTCATACAAACAAGGGGTCTTGCCTGAGGATTTGCTCGAGGAGAAGAAAACAACGATGTTGACAGTCGCAGTCGCAAAAGATGAGTCGATTCCGTGGGACGACTTATTGAATTGTTTTTCTTCGTTGCGAAAGATTCAGGGTATTGTTGCCTATTGCCGTCGGTTTATAACAAACTGCAAATCAAAGATTCGTAATTCCGCTCCGCTGTCAGACCAAGAACTCGACTATTCCCTCAGAATCCTCGTAAGGCATGTACAACCTTGTCTTTCGTGATCAAATCTCTTCGTTACATGTTGGTCCTCGTAATAATCCGTTCCGGAAATTATCTGCGTTTTTGGACGCAGCCGATGTTCTCAGGGTGAGGGGACGGATTCGCAACTCTTCGCTATCTTTTGACGCTAAACATCCGATGCTACTTCCTGCTTCTCATCGTTTGACTGAGATGGTGATTGAGCATTTCCATGTTCGTTACTTGCATCCCGGTTCCCAGACGCTTCACTGTCATTTACGACAACAATTCTGGATTTTGTCTGCTAAGCGCGTTATCTCTCGTATCGTCTCTAAATGCATTTGTTGCTGGCGTCTAAATCCTTCCGTAGTCCAACCCCCGATGGGCGACTTGCCGACTCTACGCTTGTCCCAACTAAAACCGTTTTCGTGCGTCGGTGTTGACTTTGGCGGTCCTTTCAACGTTACCCTTGGAAGGAGTAGAGGGATAAAGAGCACAAAGGCTTATATCTGCTTATTCGTTTGTTTCGCAACTAAGGCCTTGCATATTGAACTCGCGTCAGATTTGTCGTCCGATTGCTTTCTAGCCGCTTTTCGTTGTTTTATTGCGCGCCGTGGCCGTTGTTCGTATGTTTTTTCTGACTGCGGTACAAACTTTGTTGGAGCCAATAAGTTGATTGTGCAATTTATTCAGGATGCTGCTGTCAAGGAAGGTTTCGAAAGGCATTTTAATCCTCCGTCTGCTCCTCATTTCGGAGGTTTGTGGGAAGCCGGAATTAAATCGGTCAAGACCCATTTGTATCGCGTTGTCGGCGACCAAGTCTTGACATTTGAAGAACTCTCTACGGTACTTGTCCAGATCAAATCGCTGTTGAATTCGAGACCTCTTTGTCCGCTGAGCAATGATCCGAACGATCTTTCGGCTTTGACTCCCGGTCACTTCTTGTCACTTGAGCCAATTTCTGCCGTGCCGGATCCAGATGTTACGCACTTTGCTCTAAATCGCTTAAGTCGGTGGCAGTTGCTTCAGCGTCTCCACCAAGATTTTTGGTCGCGTTGGCATTTAGAGTACCTGCATACGCTCTAACAACGGAGCAAATGGACGATCCCGTCGACTTCGATTGAACCTGGCACGTTAGTGTTGGTTAAGAACAATTTAGTTCCACCGAGGGATTGGAATCTGGCTCGTGTTGTCGCAACTCATCCGGGTCCAGATGGTATTGTTCGGGTTGTAACGGTAAAAACCGCTAATAGCGAACTGAAGCGCCCAGTGGTCAAGTTGTGCCCACTACCTAATCCTTCGATTGTTTAAAAACCGTTCCGCGTTTTTTGGTGGGCAGTATGTTCTGTACGTTCTTTTTCGTTTTGTTTTAATTGTTTTATTGTAAAGAGACAGAGAGAGATAGATTTTTTGCTTTAACATTCCTAGTTTCGAGAAGCGGCAAATTTTGTGTTTTTGCACTATTTTTGGCGTTCGAGCGTTCACGATCGTGGCCAGCGGAGCCGCTCTCCCGCTTCGACCGTTAACGTTCCGCAGTTCGCTTTTGCTATCTCGTTTGCGCCGTATTCTTGCCACTCTTTCGCTTTTATGCATTTCGCTGCATTTTTCCTGCATTTGCTCATTCGCTTTTCCTTCGTTTTCGCTTCGCTTATCCTTCCTTTTCGCTTTTTCCTTCCTTTTTCGGTTCACCTTCGCATCCTAGCTTCGCTTTTTGTCTTTCGTACCACCAGGACGAGGATCACCATCAACTTTTCAACGACAACAGCCACCGAACCAAAAGGTAAGTGCATTTTCGCTATTCGCCGTTTTCTCTTTTCGCTTATTTTAATTTGGTGCGAAACCGATTGAACTTCGCACTAACAATGTTGCATAGTCGAATCTTAAAATTGCAAACCTTAAAATTGTTACGGAAAAAGTGTTACCTTTTAGAGTATTAACTAATTTTATCCACTTTCGTTGAATATTGACTACTTTTGGTCACCAAAATGAGTGAGTAAAGTACTACTTTTAATCACGTGATTAAAAAATATTTAATCACTTATGCAATTGACGTTTGACATAGTATCTACCAACCTAGACATTAAATATCTCAATACCAATGACATTAAATATTTAAATTACAACTTAAAAGCATTCACTACAAGAAAATCAGTTGCAGATTTGGAAAGATGATAAAAATAACTTTTTGCAATTTTCGATCAAAATGATCTTTTTAGTTGCCATTTTTGATGTTGAAACGGCTTTCTTTTTTTATTATTCTAAAAAAAGCGTGAAAAATGGCTATTTTTAGTACAAGTGAGCAAAGTGCGTCATTGTGCGTAGTCTGAATGTTGGGTGCCCGAGCCGTAGGCGAGAGCCCCAATCAGACATGTGATAAAATGACTTTGCTCACGTGTGCTAAACCTGATTTTATCCACTTTTGTAGAAAATAAAACCATACATATTAACAAAATTCTTTAATTAATTAATATTGCAATGGAAATACAGTAATATAGAAAATTGCGTAGAGATTTTCATTGATACAAAGCCAAGGGGCAAACGTATTGAAAAAATTGCGTATGCTAGAGTTACTAAAAATATTTCCAAATGTCCACAATTTATCCATCCTCGTCGCGTCTATGTGTATTATATTACATCTTTTTATATTGAGCCTTTATTTCTACAGCGTCACTCACAACTTACGCCGATAGGAGTTTTTGAGAAGATTGTTTTTACATGTATTATTTTGCGGAGTTCAAATTTTATCTTTGAATGAAATGTGAATTGCTAAAAGTCGGTAAGGAATTGATTTTTAGCAATATATCAGTTGATTGATGAAATTTTTATATAATTCAAAAACAAAATTTAATTCTCTAAGTACTTAATACCCTGAACTTTCCTATAAAATTTAAAAATTAAAACTAACTGCCAAGAATGTTACTAGCATCGATAGTGTCAGTCTCTAGTACTGCTGGATCCACCAAAAAAGGAGAAGGAGATTTAAGAGCGAGTCAGCCTTCTATACCTTTCTATGATCTATTGTATCAAATGCGCCAGACCTACTTGGCAAATACTAGGCTGTGTCAGCGCATTATAGTATATGCTAGTATTAACAGGAACGTATGTCTACCTTACAGCTGTTATGAATACAATCATTGTGAATAATTGATGCACACAGTAATTTATAGTCATGCAAAAAACAATATATCCATTGACCAACATGGTTTTATGTTAGGTCGCTCTACTGTCACAAACCTTACATGCAAAACACAATTTATCAGTGAAGCTATAGATAATGGTTACCAAGTCGATGTAATATATACAGATTTTTCTAAAGCCTTTGATAAACTGGACCACAGCATTCTGATTCATAAACTTGACTGTATAGGATTGTCTCAGGCTTTGTTAGATCTAATCAAATCTTATCTCAGCTGTAGATACCAATATGTTCAATGTCATGTTTTCAGTTCCTCTAAATTCAAACAGTTCTCAGGAGTACTGGAAGGCTCAATTTTAGGTCCCTTATTTTTTAACATTTACATAAATAACATTCTGGATAATCTTACTATTAAGCATCTATTATATGCAGACGAGCTCAAAATTTTCTGTACCATCAATAATTTTGTGGACACCACCATCATTCAAGATAATCTTGACCGGATTCATTCTTGGTGCTTATCTAACCGACTTCCATTAAATGCAAAAAAATGCCAGGTTATGAGCTATTCTAGATCGCGCAATCCAATTATTTATAATTACAGTCTAGATGGATGTTGCTGGGCAGACCAGATAATGTTGTTGACTTGGGTGTTACCTTTGATGCAAAACTGACATTTTTGCCACATATACAAGCTACTGCCTCTGCTGCTTTCAAACAATTAGGATTTATCATTAGAAACGCCTGTGATTTTGTTGGAAATGAGGTATTGCTTACGCTATTTTGTGCATTTGTGAGATCTAGACTGGAGTATGCTAGCTGTGTTTGGCCTCCAGTCTACCAGGAGCATATTGCAATCTTTGAAAAAGTTCAACGCAGGTTTATTAAATTTTTAATTTTTCATAACACTGGAATATATCCGGTTAGGGGAAATCCGCAATCTGATATGTTACGCCAGTTTAAATTACACAGTTTAGAGGATCGTAGAAATTGTGCATTGGTTTTATTCTTGTACAATTTGATAAACAATACTTTGGATTGTCCAGAACTACTCAACAGAATCAAATTTCATGTACCACGACTATCGGATAGATCTCCAATGACTTTTTATCACAGTACTCCTAGAACCAACGTACTAGTTGCATCACATTTACTGCAAATGTATTCTGCATATAATAAAATAAAAACAACCTGTGATATTTTTTGTTCTAAGAAGTCTGATATCAAGTCATTGATGTTAAGGAGCGAGTAATTTTTATTTGTTTATATTGTTTTGTTATCAATGTTATTTATTTACATTTATTACCACTACTAAGCTAAATCTCTCTTTTTTTTAAATCATTTTTTGTATCTGTTTGCTATTATTGTTGTATTGTTTTCAGCATATACTTTTTTGTCAACCTCACTTTTTATTGGAGCATGCTCTGTTAGGTGTTAAAATTACAAATAAGTAAATAAATAAATAAATAACAAAGAAGTTATATGCACGTATGTCTTTTGTCTTCTCGTTCAGTAGCCTCACTCAAATACAATCTTTTGTTTTGTGACTTCTTTTATTTGGTATAACCACCGATAGTGATTGCAGTGCGTTTGTATGGATTTGAGTGTTTTATACACATTCATCTATTTTACGTCTTAAATAAAGCTATAACAGCACAAAAAATAGTGACGAAATAGAAAAAAGAGTGCTTTAACAGTCGCAGGGTTGTTTATTTTTGTAATGTTGGTAGTGAGTATACAATTTTTCCACAGTTTAAGGATCAGTTAAGTCACTCTCGACGGTCTTTTTGATCTTTTGATACCCAAGTTTCGTTTTTTATAGACGAGTGCGCCGGGTGCCACGCGTCGTTTCTTAAAGCTCCTCCCCAAAATTTAATAAATTTAATGTCGGTCAGTAGAATAGGAGGCACTACTGAGATGATTAATGGGTTCCTGATAAGATAAGATTAACATTTTTTACGAGATAAGATTAACATTTTTTATGATGAATTATTACCCTTAAGAAAAAGATTAGGTCAAAAGGTTCCAAAAAATAAAAAAATCAATAAATTACCGATAACTGAGATTTGGTGTAGACTTTATCTAAAATTAATATAGTGGGAAGTAGATTATCTAGTTTGAACAAAATGTAGATATTTTTAGTTGATATTGAAATTTTGTCAGTGTTGCAACTACGAATAGCAAGAAGTAATAAAAATGAGTAGTACTATTAAGAAAGTTAAGAAAAATGTGAAGGGTAAAAATAAAGCCAGTAATAAGCAAGTCTTAAATATGTGTGAGGAATTTGTGCAACCGCAAGTGGAAATTCAAGAGTGGCCCGAAACTGAAATAATTTCGGAACAAGGTAATGTTTAATATTTATATATTTACACACATATATTACAACATTTATATAATATTTTTTTTTTATTTAGATTGGCCAAAAATTGTAGACATGATTGCAGTTCCTCAACCTCCGGAACAGAAAAAAGATGAAATAATCTGTGCTGAACTGGATGATATTTCTGAGCAAGGTATTTTGAATTATTTTTAAATATATTTGCTGTACCTAATAAAATTTAATAATGTATTTAGATTGGTCAAAAATGATGGCAACGGCATTCCCTCAACCACCTCATCACCAAAGGGCCGGGGCATCAACTTCTTTAAACAAACCTCAACATCATCATCACCAACGGGCAGTAGCAACAACTTATGGTAATAAGCCTTATTATCATCAACGGCCGGCACAACTACCACAACAACAACAATTTCAACATCAACAGCCACAACAACAAAGTGTAGATTGTGAATTAGTGAGACTTGTGAACGAATCCAGTTTTCCTCTCACAAAATGCGGGAGTAAATTAGTTACTGTAGGCTGGAACCCTATACAAGCATTTGTACCGACTTTACGTATTATTAAAAACAACTCGTCATATTATGTAAGTTTTTCATTAGATGAGTTTCAGCATTTTATAAAAGAAGCTAAGATTTTGATTGAAAAGCCTATGAATTGCAATCAGATGCACCAAAATACATGTAAATTGTCTAATTACATGGTATATGTAGATAATAGGGGTACATTTATTTTAAAACAGAATGATAATCCTTTAGTTTATTTAGCCCACGAATCTGTATGTAAACTTATTAATATGAGCGATTTTTTTATTTTTTGTCTACATGATTAACCAAAAACGCGTACAAGGGGCCCGCATACAATTCCATAACTAGTTCGATAGCCAGCGAATTAATAGCCGAACGAAATAAAGATAATCATCATGAATTAGATGCATTTATATTAATGATGATTAATAAATTATATAATAATAATAGCAAGGTAATGTATGAGCTGTATTTAAAATACAATAATAAGCTAAATTATGATATTCAATATAAAATAAATTATATGTATGAAACGAATAGGTATATTTAAATAAAATGAAGAAACTTAGAACTGTATAATTTTAAATAAATATAAACATAAATTTAGTGTGTTTTAAAAAATAAAAATAAAAAATGTTTTACTTACCTATGATAATAGAAAATGTATTCGGAAATTTAGATAAAATAAAATAGTATAAATAGTAAAAATTTCTTTTATTTAGTTAATAATATAATTTATATTATACATTATAAAAATATTCACTTATACAAATTATATTATATCATAGAGCTAATAACTAAATGTATGAAACTAATAATAATAATAATCATAACCAATAATAAAAAAAAAGTTTACATAGTAGAAAATATGAAAAAAGATTAAATAAATAGAATAAATTAATTTTATTTAACACTAAACATAAGAACTATCTTGTTATATATTATATCCACATGGGTAAGTGTATACGGTGTCTATTCGTCGTCGTTTATTATATTGTAAGCTATATTTTTTTGCTTCGTATCGGGAAACGACGGTATAATTAGGCAAACGGCATATTTTCCGGGCATTAGAAACATATATTTCAGATTCGTCGTCAGCCAACACAAGTTCTTTCATTGCTTCAAAATTAATTTTTAATGAATTAGCGTAATTCAAAGAAATACCCTTAACTTTACAAACTGTGACATTCTCATTTTTATCAGGTATATGCACGTTGAATGCATAATTTTTCGGACCCCCGCTTACGAATTCTGAAATATATGCTTCCGAACCGTAAACACTTATTTCGTCGGTTAAATCCCCCAAGTAATCCCCCACCTGGGGAGAATATTCATCAGGCCCTTGTGTGAAAATTATACTGTCTGTATCAAAGTACAGAACACGCTTACCTAATTGTTCCAAATACTTATACAACTCTAAACGAGCATTAGCAGTTGTATAAGCGGCTATTGCTACATTTACAGTTTTTAAAGGAACAGCGGCCTCGATCTTTGATTCCCAATTTAATAGGACGGTCGTGTCATTAAATATCTGCATATTTGTAATATTTATATCAGAGTCTACGATTTTTTTAAAAAATAAATTCGGTTCAGAAATTATTGAAGTTTGGGGCATATTTTCACGCTGTCCAAATTTACCCCAAAATGAGTTGAGTTGTAATTTACTTAAATATCGTAAACCGGGATTATGTTCAATATTTACTTTATCTAACTCAATGTTTTCTTTGGCATAATAATCGTTTATATACTTTTGCTTACTATCCGCGGAGAGGCACCAAGAAGGCCAACCGCTTGATTCCTGTTTTATTTTGAGAAATCTGTTTATGTATTTATCAAACAAACCCTCGCCTGAGATACTATGCTGAACAACTTTATACTCCCAACTTCAATTATTTCTAAAATTTATTCTAAAACATATGTACATTATGTACATTATTTCTAAAACATATGTACATGTAAACGAGCGTTCAGTGTCCGTATGCATGCAATTGTTTTGATTCAAATTCTCGGCACATGATTTGCACAAAATAAACATCAGCTTTCCATGCGCTCTATAGGGTAAGACGGGGTGAAATAGGTCATTTGGGGGTAAGACAGTGCATTTGATTAAACCTTCAACGGTATTTAAATTTACTTGATCACATTCATTTCCTACATACATTTTAGGGTGCCCAATAGGATATTTTCCGTATTTCTTTACATAGGGGTAGAGAGAGCAAACATCTAAATATTTGACATTAGAAATTAAAAAATTAAAAAATAAAAACAATTTAATTAAAATTAAAATTATTAAACATCTAAATATTTTGACATTAAATATTTTTTAATTAGAAATTTATTATTTAAAAATAGTAAACTTAGTACTTTTCATGTTTTGAACTTGTGTCATTTATTAGGTATTGCTTTAGAACAAAATTTTTTCCAATTTAATAATGAATTTTTTAGACAAATTTCAGGTCTTAGTATAGGTTCTAATTTGTCACCTTTTTTAGCAAATATTTTTATTGACAATTTAGAAAATGAAATATTTAAATCAAATTTTTTTAATAAGAAAATTATTTTTTGGTATAGATATGTTGATGATATTATAATTTTGTTTAATGGTAATATTTTGGAACTTGATAATTTGTTGAATTATGTTAATACAATACATGCAAATATTAAATTCACATTAGAAATTGAAAATAATAACAACCTATCATATTTAGATATTCTTATTTCAAAATCAACAGTTAATAAATTTAATTTGATATTTATCGCAAACCTACTAAAACAGATACAATAATTCCGTATAATTCTAATCATCCTTTTTCACATAAATTTTCATCTTTTCATTCGCTATTTAACAGACTTTTTAGAATACCATTAAGTGACGTAAGTTTTGAAAATGAATTGAGTATTATAAAACAAATTGCAATTAATAATAATTATCCTATTTATATAATCAACAAACTTTTTAACAAATACTATATAAAATTTAAATTAACTCATAATGTACTTGAAAATTCTTCTGAAGAAAATTTAATTTATCGATCCCTTTTATATTTTGATACAATTTCTTCTAATATTTCAAAATTTTTTAAAAAACATAATATCAAAATTTCTTATAACACTAATAATAATTTAGGTTCTTTAATTTTTAATCAAAAAGACAAAACTAAAATTCTGGATAAATCAGGAATTTATAAATTATTTTGTAATAAGTACTTGTGATTCATTTTATATTGGTCAAACAGGAAGAAAATTTTCAAAAAGATTCAGTGAACATAATAGTTTAATTTCAAAATTTACTAATTTTGACATAACTGATACTCAATCTTCTTTTGCTAACCATATTCTTTCAAAAAAACATTATTTTGATCCTAAAATCAATTTTAAAATTCTACATATTTGCAATAAAAGTTTAAAATTGAACTTACTTGAAATGTTTGAAATTTATAAATGCAAAAATTCTTCTAATTGTCTTAATGAACAATTAAATTTTTCTACAAATTTCATTTTTGATAGCATTATATAACTCAATTTATTCATTTATATATACAACTTATTATACAAGTTTATTTCATTTTATTTAATTTCATCGTGATACTTTTGTATGTCATATTTTATTTATTGTCAAATATTGTATTTATTGCAAAAACATATTTGTTATCTGATGATGGCGTTTGCCGAAACATGTTATAAAAACTGAAAAATAAAGTGTTTTATTGTTGTGAAGACATTGGTATTCATCTATATATTTTATCTTATTGAATATACACAACATTTGAAAAAAATGGATACATTACATAATTTATCTAAATATTTTATAGTTTCTCCGTTTTCAATAGCCGCTTTATGGTGTAATTTAATAGCATTCGTCCGGCCTCCAAAGAAACAGTCTCGAGGATTTAATGAAGTATATTTATTAAACAAGATTTCATCTAGAAATAGTTCGATGTTAGGATTTGATTTAAGTTGTTTAATGAAATCACACTCCCACATCTCGACTAAATTATAACCTAATGATTTGATTCGTATGCTTTGATTAATTGTTTGTTCATACCGCGTAAAAATTAAGTCATGGTGGTTTAGTTTCTTTTCAGTCATTAATTCATCTGTATCAAACGGAAAACACTTCTCACACCCATGATAGTAGCATCCATAAAATGTAAATATCGTATTGATTTCTACAGAAAAGCCGTCAGGTAAAATATTCTGCGGTAGACGAACCTCCCGACCATTACCAGCATGTCTAATATCAAGGGCTAATTCATGGGCGGACCAATAAAGCCATTTTAATGCGATTTTTGACTGATTGTCATTACGATACCCCCCTATAGGTATTATTCCTATAGTATCTGGTTTCAAATATTTTCGTCGAAATATAAGATTGCATGCGCTTGCAATTGTAGTAGCCTCTCGAAAAGGATCGACACTATTTTCTTTAGTAAAAATATTCCAATATTGTAAACATCCTTTGCGGAGAATATTTACGTCGCCAATACAGTATTTTAAGAGTTCATTTTTCATATTAAACATATTTGACGATTGTACTTGTGCATTATACCATGTAATAAATTTATAACGTTCATCTTTAGACATTGAATCGTGCATGTAATATTGTTTTGCTGGTAATTTACCTTCATATGCTATATTGAATTGGGTGTTGAACAAATGCGGAAAATATCCTTTAATACCGGGAAAATTGAATGTTTTTGGAAACTTAGATAGGGCCATAGGAATGAAATTAAGTGAATCCAAAATAGTATATTCTGCAACGAGTGCGGAATGAAAATATTCAGCTCGAGTGAAAATTTGTCACACGAGCCGAAGGCGAGTTTGACGGTTTTCACGAGGGCTGAATATTCATTCCGACGAGTTTCAGACTATACTTTTTCTAATACTATCGTCAATTAAAATATGTCAGTTTGAGTCGCTGTCTAGTACCCATCGCTTTTAGGCAATTAGTTCACAGATGTCGCTGCTATAATATATGTATTAATAAAGAAAATTAGTTATAAAATGTCATAAAGAATGTTCTAAATATGAATGATTTAGTTAATTGACTTATAATATTACTAATATCAACAATTAATAAGTTAAATGAATAGTTCATTAATCAAAATACAACAGCTTAATGTTGCGTCAACTTCCATGAGATGGCGCCACATGTGGTCATTCTATCACTTGTGTAAGAATGAATATTCTCGCACTTGTTGCAGAATGAGTACATTCTCAAATTAAAATTAGTTCAAGAATGTTATTATTCTAAAATAGTATTAGAAAAATTTTATTTTATCACAAGTGATAGAAATAATTTTCATGCCATTACAAATAACTTGGGGTTTCCAACCATTCAAATTCCCAATAATTTCGCGCAAAATAAAGCATCCATCGTACCCCTGCATATTATGGGCGAGGACAAAAATGCTGTGCTGTTTATATTTAATACCTAGATCCGAAATGTATTTTAAAAAACTTTTAACTGGATTATTCCAAAATATGTGCTGTCTTTGGCCACAAACTGAACAATTGTTTTCAATATTGTCATTATTCACGCATTCGCTGCATACATGTTGAGCCACGCAAAGGTTGGGTTGGTGTATGAAATTCTGATTGATTTGTAAATCTTGGGTGCATTCAAAATCGTAGAACACAAATATAAATTTTTTATCATGTTTTACACCAGCTTTATTAACAGCCATGTAACAATTGTGTCTAATAGGCATATCTTTAAGACAGGTTCGACAATATTTTTTACCACATTCATGTGGTTTTTTTGTGGAACACCAGTAAGTATCTCTACATGTCAAACATCTTTTAAAAATATTACATAATTTGATTTTATGCTTATTAAAGCAGGTAAGACCCCTAAATGACCTACTACAAAAAGGACATGTTAAAAAATCATCTATTTTACACGGAGGCCGGGAATGGCAAAATCTACAAATAAAGAGACATTTCAGATGTCTACGATCGTGACTGTATTTATGTTTACATAATTCACAATAATAGCTTGTTGCAAACACGGCCGTTAAACTTAAAATTACATTATAATGATTATTTTCTAAAAGTAAATTCAAAACTTTTTTATCATCGGCGCGTGGGCCCTCAAAATACACGGTATCCCCCGAACGTGAATTATAGACAACAATAGTGTATTCTGAAAGGTGATTCTGAAATAATTGAATATGTTCATATCCACCTCCGAAGGTTAAGTCTACTTGGGCCTCCGCGCATAAATTTCTGGCTCTTACAACTATTTCAGAAATTTTGATTGATTTAAAAAGTCGTTTGTCAGTTTTATTTAAAATAGCTAATACAAGGGCATTAGCTAAACACATATTATTTTGAGTATACGGGGTTACATGAATACCGCGTTTGGTTTTGCAGAACATCTCATAGTCAGTACCAGTTAACTTTATCCGACCAGATCCTGAAGGGGGCTTTACTATATGCGCCTTAAGAATCATCGTATCCTTCGAAAAAAATGATGCATTGCTTTGAAGAATTCGACCCAATACATGCATAAGGATAACTGAAGAAACTTCTTTCATTTTTCGGAATGACAATCCTGCGGGTTTGTCGGAAATAATGCTGTTGGTGATTACTAGGCCCACATAATCGTCTTGAGCCGCATCTCTTAAAATATGTTTTAAGAGCTCATCAAGTGCATGCTGTATAAAATTTTCCTCATATATAATAACAAAAAAGTAAACACAAAATAAATATTACCTTTAACCAGTTTATAGGATTTTCATCTATTGCCACATCCTTTAAATTAAACTCCATGCATTTACCGATTGTGTTGAATCGCACAAACGTTTTGGAGTATTCACGGTCTAAATTAATATATTTAAATTCGTCATAATTTTGCACTACTACCTCACTCTCAGTATTTCCCGAACCATATTGAAAATCTCCACTAACACTTGATCGATTTATATTCCCCGATGCACCTGATGTTGATGGCTGATTGGGGTCTGGTTCACTAGAGTTTTGATATAACAAATTAGCAATTTCTGCATCGCTAATTATATCGTCGGTTACATTGTTAAGTCGTTTGTAATATAAAACATCGTCTTTAAATGTTTTATAAACTTCTTTACACTCCTCAGGCACTGTTTCACCAAACACAATTTTCTTTATTATATTATTAACTTCTAATAATATATCATAATTGGCAAATGTATTAGTGATATAACTCATCAGCAATTGTTTTATAGATAAAGTTTTACAATACACCTGAAACATTTTGAATGGATAGATAGATTATTGTACGTTTAGAAGCGGTTCTAATACAAGACTAATATTTAGAATTTCTACTCATCAGTATTTTCACAGATAAAGGAGATGTTTTTCCAAATGAATTTATATAATTTATGTGTTTTTCAAATTCTTATCATGAAGGAATAGTGTTATACATATGGTGTCAATAACAGAGGGGGTTGAATAGACAGTCAGCTTATCTAATATTGATTAAGGGTGTAAAAAATGCTAAACATTTTTATTTTATTTGCTATGACCGAAGTTGAATATTTAGTGAAAATTGATGCGCGATCTTGCAGTAATTTTAAGTTTGCAAAACATCCGGTTGTACAGTTAGGGAATCATCTTTTTATTAGATTTATTGCAAATACTTTTTGGTGCTTTTCGTTAGAAGTGGTTTTAAGCAGTGATGCGGACGAAGGCGATAAATGCCAAATTCATGTGATGTATGAAGATGAGCTTATTATTGTGAATTTTTTTATTGCTGAGGGCGAGTATGAAGATTTTGCCGATAGTATTGCAGCTAGGGGGATGTATGAACTTCAATACACCGTAAATATAGACGATGCGGTGTATTCCAATCGTAAGTAATAAATTGCATTAATATAATACTGGCGCCAACATTTTTCATTTTTTGTAGAAGTTGATGCCGAGGAATAAAACACTAAGAATAATACTTAATTTAAAATTGTAATTGTTGATTTACGAATCAAAATGTACATGTTGGTGTTTATGGTAGGAAGGTTTACTATATGCTCCAAAATATGTTTTTATATTTTATTAAAATTAATATATAAATATACAACTAAATAAATTTGTAAAAAAAATAAAATAAAAACCGTTGCAATATACCGGGTGTTTGATAAAAACCGCCGCACGCTATATTTTTGTTATTAATGGACTAATTTAGTTGAATAAAAAAATGTATGCAATGATTGTTTCTGAACTACAAAATGGATTTATTTTTCATTTTTTTTGCAATTGATTTCATGGTAAACGGATGGACAACTTTTTATTTAAGATAGAAAAGTAATTTTTATATTTTATTTTATGTTGAAAAATATTTTTCTGGATTCAAAAATGTATCACAACTTGCTTTTTTTCTAGTACTAATCAGAAAAAAATAAATTCAAAGAACTTTTTTCTTAAGTTTTTCTCAGATCAATATTGCTTTGCAATATTATTCTGATTGCAAAAATCAAATTACAATTTACGTAAATGTCACTGTCATCGTATTTTTCACTGATTGTGTATGAATTTGTATCAATATGAATATATGAATACAACCGTACAGCTGCACCAGAATTTTTACGGCACTCAAAATACACTTGCATCTTATCAGTCATGTGTTGGTAATTCATATTGGTACAAATGCATACACAATCAGTAAAAAATACGATGACAGTGACATTTATGTAAATTGTAATTTGATTTTTGTCAATTTTTTTTTGCAATCAAAATAATATTGCAAAGCAATATTGATCTGAAAAAAACTTAAGAAAAAATTTCTTTGAATGTACTTTTTTCTGATTAGTACTAGAATCCAGAACCCTCATTGAATCCAGAAAAATATTTTTCAACATAAAATAAAATAAAAAAATTACTTTTCTATCTTAAATAAAAAGTTGTCCATCCGTTTACCATGAAATCAATTGCAAAAAAATTCAAAAATAAATCCATTTTGTAGTTCAGAAACAATCATTGCATAATTTTTTTTATTCGACTAAATTAGTCCATTAATAACAAAAATATAGCGTGCGGCGGTTTTTATCAAACACCCGGTATATGTTTTTTACAATACATGTATTATTATTATTATTATTATCTTCTACATCATGTTGATTATATATCAATTGAGTTTTAAAACTTAATTTATGCCACTCGTCCATTTCCATAGATGAATTGTTCTCAAAGTTTAAAGATATTTTATATTCGCTAGCAATATCACTAGTGGGCAAATATATTCGACGATAATTGACGAGTTAAAATCAAGGCTGGAGATGTCACGAGCCGAAGGCGAGTGGCATCTCCAGCCTTGATTTTAACGAGTCAATTATCGTCGAATTATATTTAGCCCACGAGTGGTATTTAGCAAGACAATATAATGATTTCGAACTATAAAACAGTAACAAAGTAAACTTAATAGTAATATGATATAGTAATATGATTTTATTAATATGAGATAGTAATAATAATATTTTATAGTAATATGAGATAGTAATATGATTTTATACTTTTATTTGATAAAAATAAAAAAACAAAAGATAATCGAGTGGATGATATGTATTCACGGGTATAAAATCAGTTACGATATTGTTTATTATACCCGATATGATAGGGTCTGAGCTATGCGTTTTAGGTGCCCTAAACAGGTTCTAGTTGGCCATGAGTTATATTGTCGATGTAATCATTCTCGAAATTTATATCAGTTACATCTTCAATAGCAATAAAAAATACACTTATTTGTTTGTAGTAAATTGCGCCTATGTCCAGTTCTATCCATTTTTCAATATTCGAGTCGTTTGATTTAAAACACACAAATGCTTGTTTAGCATACGGAGACTTATACATGTAAAACACATTTTGTGTAATTGTTGCAAACACAATATAATCGAATGAGCCCATTTTTACGGATATTCAAGCCTGAACTAATTATCACAATTTGTTAATTTGCATATATAACATTTTTTTCTTGACGGGGGAGGGCCGTCAATGTGATCAGGACTTGTAGACAAATTATAATGTTCAAAACATGGCAGCATTAATTGTAATTCGCTACTCTTTCTATAATTTTCAGGTAGACGGTCCCATGCTTTTGATAGTTCAAGACTATTACAATTTTCAATTAGGTCTTTCAAACATAGCCATAGTAATAATATAACAACGTCCTTCTCGGGCAAATATATTAATTAAACTGAATACAATAGTTGTTAATTAAAGTACTTATTAAACATTTTAATAACATACAAATCATTTCTTTCTAAATTGCGTGTAAATAAACCGGTAAAATCATGTACAGACAGTTTTTTTACATGGGTTAATAAAAATAAAATGCAATAATGGCCACAAAAATTTGAAAAATAATTCTGCAAAATATCTGCATTATAGGTCCATACTTTGGAATTTCTTTTGATAAAATTTAAAATATTAGATTTAGGGTGCCTACCAAAACTATCAAAATACCACCCGCGGTAAAACTTATTTATGTATACAGCAACCCAATGACTACCGGGTAAATTATCAGGATCTTCATTAATCACAATTAAAGCTGGCTTACTTATGTATTTCGGTATACAATTATAGGCGAAAACTCCAACATGATATTTTACATGACTCTGTGTCATTTTGATCAAACAATGTAATATTTCTTGCGTGTTCATTATACCACTGCATAATAATATTCACATTTTCTTGTGCGCACATATGATTTTTAGATGCGATATGTGATGTACATCTGGCTGATTTATAAGTTTGTAATACACTTTTCCGAATTACAACCGAATACTGGCAAAACTGGGAGGGAATCCAAATACAATCAAAAATACGACAATGGTTAATACTATTGTATTGAAGAAATATAAAATTAGTACATTTGAGAAAGAATTATACGATGATGCACACAATATTTTAAGAAAACGTGGCATGCACCAAAAACGTAGCGTAACGCTTGCCGACCGTATTCGTAGTAGTAGTCTCCTTCCCGTTTACATCGTGCATTCTCGGGTATCGCGGTCACGTGCACCGTCACAGAAAGGGCGCGCGTTACATAACTCCCCCTTCGTATCTCGTAACGTCCCGGTCGAGATACAACTTAACAGGATTTGATTACAACAGTCAGTTGTACATTTCTTTGGTCGACCTCTTCGTCGACGTAGGGAATGTACCTTGGGCACTTCTAGTTCAACATCTTCTTCAGCATCTCCTCCTTTCAGGTCATCGATTGGAGAAACAACACGTTGACGAGGATGGCGTCCGCGGCGTCGTATCGGGTATAGTGGTTGTCCATCACACGGCAACTCCTCATGTATATAGCGAGTTAAAGTCGACACATGATATACACCTAACACAATGTTTGGTGTCTTGGGGTCGGCCACTTCGTAAGAAGTTGGAGAAACCTGTCTAGTCACTACGTATGGACCATCACGTTTTGGCAAAAATTTGGAAGTCAATGCTTTTGCGGCATTACTCAAGACGTGGATGTCTACTAGAACTAGGTCTCCAGGTGAAAACTTCTCGACGTCTCGTCGGCGTTGATCGGCAAAATGTTTCCTCTGATCCTGTTGATGTTCCTGGGTTATTTTAGCCTCATGTAGGATCTCCGCCATCTTTTTTAGCTGAGGGGTAAGCTCAGTGACAAAATTGTCGTTGTCCACGACTGCTCGAAAATCGTGGTGAGTGTCCATAGGAGTGCGCAACTCACGACCAAAGCATAAGAAAGCAGCGCTATACCCAGTAGTCACATTCTGAGCGCTATTCATAGCAAATCGAACCGAAGAAAGAGCCTCCTTCCACTTAGTATGTTCCTTTCCAACTAACATGGCCAACTGCGTCTTCAAGTCTCGATTTCTTCGTTCTTCGGGGTTTGCAGCCGGATGATATAAAGGAGTTAATGTCTGTTTAAAACCTAGGCAATATGACACTTGTTGCATCACTCCACTTACGAATTGGACACCATTATCACTTATAACTCGTCGTGGAGTACCATATCGCAGTATAATTTCGTCCACTAAACATCGGGCACATGCTTCGGCTGTAGCGCTCTGTAGTGGAAATAGCTCGATCCAGCGGGTCGCAGTATCCTCAACAGCAAATACCCATTTTTCACCAGTAGCTGCAGGTGGGAGCGGACCAAATAAATCAATTGCCAAGGTCTCAAATCGCTGAGACATAGTAGGCGTTTGCAAGAGTCCAGCTGGCTTCATATTGGTCGACTTGTACCTTTGGCATTTTTCACATTTTCGTACATGAAAAGTAACATCCTTTCTCATTGTAGACCAGAAATAGCGCTGTTGAATTCGCCTTAACGTCTTCTCAACTCCATAGTGTCCTGCCAATGGTTCATCATGACACTCCTGCAGCACCTTCAGCACATCAGCCTTAGGAACAACCAGCTGGGCCTCTTCAGTTTCGATATGCGGTGAGTAACGATACAGACAGCCTTTGTCCATTATATACCCTCGCTCAGTCCATCGAGAATATTCCAGTTCATTCACAGTAGAATTTTCAAGACATTCAATTATGGAACGAACGTGCTCATCACTTAATTGGCGATCTCGGGTCTCACGGACGGAAGCTGTTGGCAGCGAGACAATTACTAAAGATACAGGTATACTGACCTCGTTGTCGTGTCGATAAGGTCGAGACAACATATCAGCGACGACGTTGGTGCGTCCGGGGATGTATTCAACTTTCAAATCAAAGCTCTGGAGTAATAATGCCCATCGCGCCAAGCGTCCTGAAGCAGATTTTAAATTCAGAAGCCATCGGAGTGGTTGGTGATCAGTTGCGACTACGACCGGACATCCTTCCAAATACCCTCGGAACTTTTGCACTGCAAAAACTACAGCTAAGGCCTCTCGCTCAGTTGTGGTGTAGTTTTGTTCGGCGGACGTTAGCAGGCGGCTGCAATACTCAACAGGTCTTTCATCAGGTGGCTCCCCCTGTAATAGGCATGCTCCCAAAGCGTATGCACTTGCATCCGTCTTGAGTGTGTATGGTAGATTTGGATCAGCTTGTCGGAGTATCGGGGCAGATGTAAGCAGCTGTTTAAGTTTCGTAAAAGCGTCCGATTGCTTCAAGTCCCATGTCCAAATAGCTCGTTTTCGCGTTAAAACGCTCAACGGTTGCGATACTTGTGCGAAATTGGGCACAAATCGTCTGAACCAGCTACAGGTTTGCAGAAAGCTTAACAACTCCTTTACATTACGGGGAGCTTCCATTTCTGAGATAGCGGCAACCTTACCGGGATCTGGAGCGATACCATCACAATTGATGATGTGACCTAAATACTTGATTTTCTCTCTGGCGAAAGTGCATTTGGTTCGATTCGCACGCAGTTTGTACGTTACCAATCGTTTGAAGACGGCCTCCAAGTCAGCTAGGTGATCATCGAACGCAGGTGATATTATTACCAGGTCATCCAGGTAGGCAAACATTGTTATATTTGGAAGTCCGGATCGAAATCAATCGATTAGGCGTTGAAACGTACCAGGCGCATTTCTCAAGCCAAACGGCATTCTTGAAAAGCGAAACAAACCAAAAGGCGTGATAAACGCCGTCTTATCCCGATCGGCTTCTCGAACTGCAACTTGCCAGTATCCACATTTCAGGTCAATTGTGGACATGTATATGGTAGGCGTGGTTGAGTGTAGCAAGTCATCAATACGGGGCAATGGATAGCGGTCTGGAACTGTAATAGCGTTAAGCTTGCGATAGTCTATACATACCCTCAATTTTCCATCGGGCTTGGGAACCAGGACGACTGGCGCCGCATATGGAGACTCGCATTCTTCAATGACGTTATCCTGCAACATGGCCTCAAGTTCTTGTTTCAGCATTTCACTCCTAGCAGGTGATAATCGGTATGGTGGCACAGCAATTGGGACTTCGGTTGTCAATTGTATTGTATGTTCCGCATATGGAGTAGGTTCTGTACTTCTTCCAAAAACTTCATAGTTTTCATCCAAGAGATGGTTTAGGCAGTCCTTTTCATTTTGAGGTAAGTGAGGAGCCTCATCATCCCGGAGGGTGATCAATCCAATTGATTTTTCATCGATAACACGCGTTGATGGTTCTCGAGCAAACTCGTAAAAGTTCATATCATCAACGAAGCTCCA
Organism: Cryptophagus acutangulus; assembly: GCA_963556235.1. NCBI lineage: Eukaryota > Metazoa > Arthropoda > Insecta > Coleoptera > Cryptophagidae > Cryptophagus > Cryptophagus acutangulus. The sequence continues at coordinate 14,901 of OY744560.1, read as the reverse complement.
TCTTTGTCGTGGAATATCCAGAACCATTTCTGCATTCCGGATAAAATCAACGCCTAGTAACGTCTTACTGTTTGCATGGCTAGGTATCGAAACAAATTTGGTTATCACTTCTCGACCAGCAACTTGAACCGGAACTGTAAACGTCTCAGTGTCTACCATCTTAGGTTGACCATCAGCGAGAACTAGGTTAAGTTGAGCAGCAGTGCTTGGGCACTGAATCGATTTGAAGTAGTTGTAAAGCTTGTGACCAGCTATACTGCAACTTGCGCCGGAATCGACGTAGGCTAGGCCCGTCAGGCCTAAAACACTTATACATATTAATGGTCTACTGAATTGCTCACCAAAATCACTGGATAGCACTTCCAGGTTGGCTGAATTGACGTTATGTGCTGAAGAATTATTCAGATGCGATCGTTGCGGACAATTTGATCGTACATGACCAGGTTGGCGACATCCATAGCAGATGGGTTGATTGACCTGGTTAGTTGGAAAAGTTGACACGACTTCCCTCGTAATGGGCGGTTTTGCTCCTGAAGCTTCAGTGCTGTTGGCAAATTTTCGACATTCCAATTTCACATGTCCGAAGTTTTTGCAGAAATCGCAGCGCGGTCGTTGCTTGGATGGTTTATCGGCCTGGTTAGGTGGTCCTCCATTGGCTTGTGATTCACAAAAGTTGGATTCGATAGCTCGTGCCTTCGTAATCAGTTGAGTAAAGCTGTCAAACTGATCTGGCGGTAAGCGTTCGCGAATGCGATGATTTAATAGTCCGTAAATCATGTTCATCTTGTGTTTCTCATGTAGCACGGGAGTTGCCGGCAACTCAGCAAGCAATGCGCGAGCCTTGCTAACAAATACGTCTGTTGGTACACTTGCACTTTGTTCATGTGAAAAAAGTGCTCGGAATATTACATGAGGAGGCCTATTCTTACCAAATGCATGCTTCAATCCGGTTATTGCACTATCCCAATCGGTGTATAATGAAATGGATCCTTGTAGCCACGTAGCTGCAATGTTATCAAGTAACATGGGTAGTCCTTTGAGGGCATTTTCATTGGTTATGTTTAAACAGTCTTTATACACTGTAATTGCGTTAATAAATGCGTTGACGTCCTCGTCTTTCTTACCCGAAAATCGCGATTTACACTCCGAAAAATTTCCATTGTTTGTATTTGTACGAGCGGCGGAATCTTCGAAGATCGATTTCATTCCATCAATCAACTCCTTCAAATTTTCTTGGCTCATTTGTATAGCCATTGTTGTTTGGTTTATCTTACTTGATTCGCTACTGGCGCAAGACTTTTTTGAGGTTAGCCTTGTGTTGTAGTTATGCATACGACGTCGCAAAGTACCGTTTCGACCCGTCGTAATAATGATATTTTCCGTTTGTCGGTTGCTATGCAGGTCGGCGCACAACAAGTATTTGATGCAAGATGGCTTCCTTTTCACCAAAGAAAGTTCTTGAAGAATGCAAAACAAAATCACACGATGATTCTGCCTTGAAGTGATCGATGCACAATCGCGACAAAAGTCGAAGCACTATAAAATAGTGAAAAACGAAAAGCAAGTATAGTCACAAAACTTGAATTTAGCAGTTTGCCAGACGAGCCCCACGTTGGGCGCCATTTGTAATACACTTTTCCGAATTACAACCGAATACTGGCAAAACTTGGAGGGAATCCAAATACAATCAAAAATACGACAATGGTTAATACTATTGTATTGAAGAAATATAAAATTAGTACATTTGAGAAAGAATTATACGATGATGCACACAATATTTTAAGAAAACGTGGCATGCACCAAAAACGTAGCGTAACGCTTGCCGACCGTATTCGTAGTAGTAGTCTCCTTCCCGTTTACATCGTGCATTCTCGGGTATCGCGGTCACGTGCACCGTCACAGAAAGGGCGCGCGTTACAAGTTGATTTTAAATTTTGTAGACTGGGACAATTTTTTTCTTCTATATTAATAATTTGCTTAGGTAAAATAGAATATTTATTTAACACTAAATATTTTTCATGCCCTTTTACGTACACAACTTTACTCAAATTACAAATATTTTTTAATACTCGGTCCACTTTCTTATATGACACAAATCCATAATCCCATTTTAATCCGTGAATAAATCGTATTAACCACCAAGCTGTATTTTTATGTTTTTGCGATAAATTATCAAATGGATATGGCTTTTCAAAAATATAATGTTCAGAATATTGCATGTCGAGCGATGCAATTGCCAATTCTTTAATAATAAATTCGTCATTGGTACCACGAAAACCTTGAATATCGCACACAATTTCCATCTTCTTTGGTTAACAAACTCGATTAAAATAAATAGGTATTAAATAAAACAAAAGCTTAAATATAAATATTAACATTATTTTATATTAACTACTATAATCAACTACTACATTTCTATGTTTGTCAATTTCAATAATATTGTCAAATTCTGCATAAATTATACAATTGATGGTTTCTAATAATGCCTCTTTAAAACGAATTTCCATACGAAGACTACCGCTACGGATCAAATTCCAATGGGTTGATAAGTTTGCTGATAAATCGGGTGTTAAGTCAAAGGCCATCAGGCAGTACCCGTTAGGATATTCATCGCGACTAATATCATTTCCTTCATTTAAAAAGTGCATTCCAGTCCCGGCAAATAGTGTTTGGTAAGCACTTATATAATTTTTATTGGCAAAATCTGGTTGTAAAGGTTTAGATGGTACTTGTTGCCCGTCAATGTACAACGACAAAAAATTTATATTATAATTAGAAAAATTGAACGGATTTGTTTGCATATTTCCATTAAAAGCTTTGTTTGATACAAAACCAACAATACATCTTTTAGGTAGTTGGCCCAAGTAGATGTTGTCTAAAGATTTTCCTTGAACGCCAATCGGTATAGTTAATACTTTTACATCCACTCTATTAATTGGATATTTTGCTGTACTTATTTGTAAAGCTTTAGCGTGAGCCAGCAAAATACTAGGATTAATTTTGATTCTTCGTATCATTAATGATGCATCAAGAATTTTAATTTTACCCGTAAAACCTGCGGGTGCTAGCAATACAAAATTATCTCTAGACCTTACCAATTTAACGCGTAATTCTATGCCATTAATGATAAATTTTTCTTGATTAAAAATGTCACTACTTAAATGACCAATTAAGTCAACTGTTTTACTTTTACTTGTATACGCGTGTCGTTTTCGCCACCCATAATTATTTACCACATTATTCATTGCACCGGACGTATCTTTGTACCATAATAATGATGTCAGATGCGACTGTTTGGCTGCAGGACCATAATTCAGTAGTGTCTCTATGTATGAGCGATATGCATATGTATTATTTGGAGGCGAAATTAATTTTTGATTTAGATAAATATCAACTTGACTAAACATTGAGTGCATTAAATTATTAACAGGACCTATAACATCATCAGCATCAATTTCAATATCGGAATTATCACGTTTACAAATTTTTATAGTCATATGCAACAATGTATGCGATAAATCAAGATATTCGTCACCCATATATACCAGGTACCACAAACTCCAAGGGTGCGTCATCAGTAAGAGATGACAGGGGCTTATATTGAACGCATTGACCTTTTTCGATACTTGTTTGAGTAGATGGAATTGCAAACAAATCTAATTCCGATTTTATACATTCGCAAGATTGTGCATGAAGGAATGACATTATTATTATTTGAATATATCACTGTATTTTTTATTGACTTTTTTCTGGCGCTTTTTTTTTGCAGTGCGTATTGTTTCACTTTTACACTTTAATTGAGATTTTTTGATTGTTCGTTTTCTTTTTATACCTGAACCAACCTGTTATTGCTTATCAGCTCTCTTTCAAATAATTTCCAGGTCAGGACAATTATTATCTATTTGACTATTGATTGTGGAAGAAAACCAGCAAACGTATTTTCCAACCTTATTTATTGAAAATGTTGATGTGTTCGGATCGAAGTCAAAATGAATACTGTCGGGTACAAAAACGACACCCCTATATATACTATTTTTTCCTCATGGCCTCCTTGTTTCAGTAACGAAAATTGTAGCCTACTAATAACAAATTACATTATGTATCCATAACAACTAACAAAATACATAGAACTAGACTCTCATCATTCATCTCGCAACATTCTTCCCCCTGATGAAGAAATTACATCTTCTTCATGTATAACTACTCGAACATCAAGTTTGCATATTTTTACTAATGGTCGACGAAATATTCCATTTTTTGTTTTGACATCTACCACACGCACTTGACCATCTCTTCCTGGATACACCCCAACAATTTTTCCTATTGGCCACTGATTTCTTGGTTCCTGATTATCAACAATTAAAACAATGTCGCCCATTTTGATTGCTTCAGTCTTTTTATGCCATTTTTCTCGTCTAGCTAAACTAGGCAAATATTCTTTAACCCATCTGTTCCAAAAATAATCTGCCAATCTTTGCGAATGCCTCCATTGCTTTCTTAACAATAAATCGTTATCATCAAAATTTCCTAATTTTGACACATCTTCAAATTTTCTATGCAAACTCCCTATCTGCCAACCAATCAGAAAATTATTTGGACATAAACTCACAGGATCATATGGATCAACAGATTCATTAGTTAATGGTCTGTTATTAACAATTTGTTCAACTTCAGTCATAAAAGTTGATAATATTTCTTCTTTAGGTGCTCGTTCTTTAAGAATTTGATGCAATACTTTCTTTACAGATCCAATAAGTCGTTCCCAACTTCCCCCCATATGAGGAGCTGCAGGAGGATTAAAATGCCACTGTATTTCTTTTAAAGATAAATGCTTCTCAATATAATTTTGATCTAATTTGGCAATAGCAGATTGCAATTCATTTACTGCTCCATGAAAATTTGTCCCGTTATCACAATAAATATTTTTTGGATAGCCTCTACGATTTCCCATTCTATTTATTGCCATTATTGTAGAATCTAAACTAAGGGAATTTGCTATCTCTAGATGTATTGCCCTTGTTGATAAACATGTAAATAATACTCCCCATCTTTTTTCATGTCTTCTACCAATAGCTACTTCCATAGGTCCAAAATAATCTAAACCAACATTTGTAAATGGTCGTATAAAAGATTCCATCCTAACCGTTGGTAGATCTGACATCTCAACAGTCATTGGTTTTGCCTTTTTATTTTTGCATATTTGACAATTTACAAATCCTTTTTTCACTGCAGCACTCAAACCAACAATATAGTAAATTTGCTTTAAAGCATTAGCAACAGTTGCTCTGCCTTGATGTCCCGCTCGAATATGATAATGCTGAACAAGAAGCTCTGTAAAACGATTTTTATGGTGCAAAATAATCGGATTTTTTGTTTCATCTGATATTTCAGGAGCGTGTTGAATTCTTCCTCTCACTCTTAAAATTCCATCATTATCCAAATATGGTGTAATTTTACGAAGTTCATTATTCCATTTAAAACCTTTTTTATCAGTATTCATTGTTGTCAATTCCGCTTCAAAACTTTCAATTTGTGCTTTCCTTATCCAATATTTTTCGGATAAACAAATCTCCGCTGTAGATAATTCAAATCTGCGTTTCTTGATTCTTGTCTTGATTTTCAAATTTTGACAAAACCTCATAATCCATGCTGTTACTCGAATTAATCGTAACCAACTGCTAAACCTACATATATCCAATAAACAATTATTTTCATTAATAATATTTATAGTTTCCATTTTTAATTCTAAATCTTCAATTTTTTGATTGTTATTAATCTCCTCTTTAGTCCATTTCGATCTTTCTTGATACAAAAAACTTTCTCCAACAAACCATCTGCTTTTTTTGCTCAAATCAACTGAAGTCATACTTCTTGTGGCATCATCGGCTACATTTAACTTGCTTGGAACCCAATGCCATTCAGAAACATCAGTAGATTCAAGAACCTCCCCTATTCTATGAGTAACAAATTGTTTGAATCGCCTAGCATCAGATCTCAGCCAATATAACACAGTCCTAGAATCACTCCAATAATGCGTAGAATCTATACGAAATTCAAGACTAGAATTCACTGCCTTACATAATCTGACTCCCATAACTGCTGCTTGAAGCTCCAATCGAGGTATAGACATAGGACGTAAAGGTGCTACTCTGGTCTTGGCTGCAACAATTGAAACTGCTACTTTCTCCAATGTTTCTACTCTCAAAAAAATAATTGAAGCAAATGCCTGTTCACTTGCATCACAAAACACATGCAATTGTATATTTTTTGAAAACGGAATATGTAGTGAGTAACATCTTGGAATGGCTACTTCAGTAATAAACTTCAACTCATGAATCCATAATTTCCATTTTGTATATTGTTCTATCGTCAATTCATCATCCCATCCAATTCCAATTCTCCAAACATCTTGTAGTAAAATTTTAGCTTTCACGACTAAATGAGCTAAAAATCCTAAAGGATCATATACAGACATTATTACTTTTAAAACATCTCTCTTTGTCGGTCTTATCGTTCCATTAAGAATTTCATTCAAAATTTTATGAAAATTCAATTTAAAAGTAAACACATCATTTTCCGGATCCCACCATAGTCCAAGTATTCTACCGAGTGGAATATTTATTTTTTCCAAATCAAAATCTTTAATTTCTTTTGCTCGAAAATCTGGAGGTAAAGCAGCCATTACTTTTTTTGAATTACTGATCCAATTGCAAATTTGAAATCCTCCATAACTATTAATTTTTATTACATCTTTCATAATTTGAATTGCAGATTCTTCGTTTTCTTTCGAATCCAGATAATCGTCTACATACATTTTTTGAATTATTGCATTAGCACCATCTTTATATAAATTTAAATATTCTTTTGCATTTAAATTCTTTACATACTGAGCCGAAGTCGGAGAGCATGTCGCACCAAATACCATTACCATCATTTGATATACATCAGGCTCTTCGTCTCGTTTCATTCCTCTCCAAAGAAAACGTTGGACTGATTGATCTTGTTCTCTAATATAAACTCTATGGAACATATCTTTAATGTCTCCACAAATAGCCACTTTATACTGTCTAAATTTCCATAATACACTAATTAAAGAATTGCACAAATCCGGACCTTGATCAAGAACATCATTAAGACTAATTCCAAAACTTTTTGCTGCTGCATCAAATACAAGTCTCATTTTACCAGGTTTATTTGGATTGATCACTCCAAAATGGGGAAAATACCAAGATGTTTTAACTTTATCATTTTCAATTTCCTTATTCGATAATTTCTTTATAAATCCTTTCTCGAGATACTCTTTAATTTTTTCTATATACTGCTTTGCAAACTCTGGGTCTCGGTCCATTTTACGCTCTTGACACCTAAGTCGATTTATGGCATTCATTTTACTTTCAGGTAAGTATGTATTTTCATTTTTCCAAAGTAATCCGGTTTCAAATCTTGATTTACCTTCTAAACGTTTTGTAGTAGTTTCTAATAATATCATAGCTCTCTTATCCGCTTTTGATCTTATTTTCTCATCAATTACTTTAACACCAAAATCTTCAATTGTAAAAGTATTTTTAACAAGTTGATGCAAGTCATCATCAGATTGTTCATGAGAACATATATGATAGAAATATTCTGTATCAATTTTATTATTAGATTTTCTTTGAGGCCCACCAATTGTCCATCCAATTCTTGATTTAAAAGCCATAGGCGTATTCATAAAATTGCCTATACTTTCCAAAGGTGTTGTTAAATAACAATGAGATATTCCTAATAGTAATTTAGGCTTTACTTTTTTAAATGATTCAACAGGAATTCCCTTTAAATATGTCCATTTTTCTGTTAACTTTTTCATATCTAAAGATGATGATTCCAAACCTAATTCGTCAATTGTTCTTACTTCCTTCATTCGATATGTTTTTGCACCTCCGTGAATTCCTCTAATATCAAAACTAACTTTTTTCGACTTTGGATGATGTTTATATGCCGTTAATGTTGACATGCAAAATGGAACATTTCTTCCATCAATGCCAAGCTTTGATGCCAGATCAGATTCAATTAAAGATACTGATGATCCATTATCTACAAAAGCATATACTTTTTCTTCCCCTTTAGAACCTTTTACTAAAACTGGCACCATTTCCATAATAGTGTCACATTGATTAATCTCTGTATGTAAAACAGTTTCCTCAATCAAATCTTTCGTACCATTTATAAACCTATCAGAATTCTTAGTTCGATTTAGTTGACTCTCAGAGTAACCTTTGTCAACAACTATATTGTGAACAAGTTTATGGTGCAGTTTAGTGCAATCTTCGTGTTTACACTGGACTTTGCGTTGACAATCTTTGATCCTATGACCAGGTAACAAACATGAATAACAAAGTTTTTTATCAGCTACTTCTTTCCATCGTTTCTCTATTGGAACCAAAGAGAATTTTTTACAATCTGTAATCCAGTGCCCTTTCAAATTACAATAATAACACTTTCCAAAGTTTTTCTCGGTACCATTTTTATGTGAATTAACAAAGACAATTTCTTTACTTTTATCACCTCGTCCATTTCTAAATTGACTGTAATTATTCTCTCCTCGTCCACTTCTAAATTAATTATAATAATTTCCAGTTTCATTAAAGATTTTAGGCGGAAATAGTTGACAAACTATTTTTCTTTCTTCTTTGATCCATTCGCTAAATTTTTCTAAATTTCGTTCTTCACTATTATATCCAACTTTTCTAATCCATTCAATTTTTTTAGCTATAGGAAGTTTCATTTCTAAATCCTTTAATAACTGTGGATTGCACAAATGGTGTTTGCAATTTAAAGATTTAATTGTACTAGTCTTTAATTGTCTTGTTTCTTCTTCGTAATTTTTTAGATCTAATTTATTTCCTTCTATTTCTAATTCTAAAGTGTGATTCGGTTTATCTTCTGCAGACATTAAAGCTAACTCCTTTTGTTTTAAAGAAAGAATTAATTTATTTTCTTCTTTCTTTCGAATCATACTTAATTCCGCTTGTTGCAATTTAAAAATTCTTTCCTTTTCTTTAATTTCATTTAATTTACAATTGAACGTAAGATTCGATTTGTTTATTTGTAGCGACTTTGCAGAGCTTTTTGACATACATGAAATAACCGAAACATTACCTTGGTCGTTGTTTATGATTCGTCTATCACTCTTCATACTTTCTTCTATATCAACTGTAGCATGCGATTCAGTACCTTTGAATTCCTCCTTTTTATTAGAATTGTCAAATCTGTCAACTTCATTATTTTCAAATTCGAACCGCATCGGTGGTCGTCCTCTCGACTTGCGAGTACTTTTTCGAAGTTTGGCATCTTGCTGGTTGGTTTCATCCATGTTTTCCAGAACAGTTTTTCTATAGTGCCAGATATCCGGCTCGAAGGACCAATGTTATTGCTTATCAGCTCTCTTTCAAATAATTTACACGTCAGGACAATTATTATCTATTTGACTATTGATTGTGGAAGAAAACCAGCAAACGTATTTTCCAACCTTATTTATTGAAAATGTTGATGTGTTCGTATCGAAGTCAAAATGAATACTGTCGGGTACAAAAACGACACCCCTATATATACTATTTTTTCCTCATGGCCTCCTTGTTTCAGTAACGAAAATTGTAGCCTACTAATAACAAATTACATTATGTATCCATAACAACTAACAAAATACATAGAACTAGACTCTCATCATTCATCTCGCAACACAACCATTCGTTTTACTTTGTCTTCAACTTTATGTTGTAAGATTTGGCCTGTTTCATTTAAGCGAGATCTAAATGCTGTCTTTATTGGTTTGTCTGCCACAATATCACCTATAAATTGAGCACTACCTTTCAGGGCTTCCTGTCCTACTGTTTTGAAACCACTTTTTAATAAAGGAATAATTGTTCTAAATAAACCCTTTAAAAAACTTCCAACACCGTGGCCTCTTTGATAGTAAGCGCCTTTGTAAATAGTACCTATCCCATTACCGGCCTGTTCAAGGTAATAATCATGATAAGGACATTGGCGCTGATGATGCAATGTTTTCATATTAAGTATTATTCTCTTTTCTTTTTAAAATGTAGTTTAACTGACAATGTACCAAACATAAATGGTACATGTTGACCTGTATCAGATCTTATATCTATTTCAATGTTTTCAAACTCTCTCTTTAAAACAGGAATATAATGCAGCGATGAAAATAATATCATTTTGTGAGAGCCGTAAACATATTTACCATTATTAACATTTAAATTTCGTATTAGTTTTGCATTAGTATCACCAACAATTTGAGGTTCGACAATATCACAGTATACGAAAAATTGGGATGGTAGCCCCAGAAGTATATTTGCGATGCGAGAACTAATTCTATTTTGAAAAATATCTGTTTCTGGTTCAAAACCCAATTGTAAAGATAAACATGGTGCTAACATTAAAAATTTTATCGCTGTTTTTTTAGGAAAGTCAACTTTTACTTTTCGCGTTGAATCATCGACGCTAAACAGAATTTCATAACTTGATAAGTCTTCATTTGTATTTAACGCTCGTAATATATCCCTCAACGCTTCGTAATCCCCAGATTCTATATGTGTTTTCTTTAAAGTTGTTGTACCGTCAGCATTTAAGATCTTATAATATATCATATTTTCATATTGTCTCACAGATTGAAATGAACAGGGATATTGCAATTCTGCTAATGCCACGGCTCCATTCTCCTTCCAAGTGTACAATTTTTGGTAATTGTGTAAAAAAATGTGTAGTTTTGTTTTCCGGAAAAAAATTCATTGAATTATTACTTAGTAACGTTAAATAAAAGTCGTCACGGCAATTCATATTGATTTTAAATTATCGGCACTAATCCACGAATTAAACTTATCAGGATATCCGACCCACTTGACAAACACTTGACGTTTACTCTTTTTGATTCGTTTTTTCAGTATTTTATCAATTTTAAAATCACTATTTTCCGAATAATTTACTTTTTGCAACTCTTCTTTATAAAATATGCCAAATATAGGCTCGTTAGCCAAATCACATATTTTGTATACAGTGTATGGGTCTCTTTTAATTATTTTAATAATTTTAAATATTTCTTCACTCCAATTGCTTGAATAACCTTTTTCAAATACATGTTTATATCGCGATATTCTCACATAATCGTCAATTTTAAACATGTCTTTTTTCTTCTTAACATTTATTTTATTATTACCATATGTATTTTCATATACTTGTAAAATATTATCATCTGTTACATTTATTGGAGCCATTTTAATAGTACGATGAATAGCATTATTGTAACTATTTACAAAGTCTTGTAATACATCAAGATATTCGAATTTATTTGTAAATGTGAAAAATTTAAACATTCTCGTTTTCAATGTTCTATTAAATCGCTCCACAACATTTGCTTTTATTACGGGATTGTTGGCAACAAAGTGATTAATATTATATCGTTTAAACATATTTTGTACCTTTAACGCTAAAAATTCTTTTCCTTTATCCGTTTGTATGTTAATAGGAATACGATTTGACTCTGTAAAAATATTAACAAAAGCATTGGCTACGTCAAGACCGCTTTTTGTTTTTAATGTATGCACCCATGCATATTTGCTAAATACATCAATAACTGTTAATAAATAATTTGAATCTTTATTGTATTCACTTAAAGATTTCATATCTATTAAATCTGCTTCAAATAAATCATCTTTATTTGTAACATAGTATTTATTTTTAGGAAATTTTTTTCTTACAGGTTTGTGAGTTGTATAAGTTATTTGGGAGTTTAGCCAATCTTGAATGTCATAATTATTTAAATTGGTTAAAGCTTTCTTCAATTTTTTTAAATTTGAAAAACCTGCTTTATCCGAAGGGTTATAATATATATTTTCTAACATTTTAGAATTTAAAAGGGCTCCAGTCATGTTTTTTCTTTTTCAAGCGTTTACTTTTTGAATGTAATGATGTATCGTCGTTATTGTGAATGTTTACTGATAACGGCGTACTAAATTCATCAGGATTTTCACGCTGCTTTTTATTTTTTTTGCTTGTTCTAGGTGAAAGTAAAGGTGTGAATGAAGAGTTTTTCAAACTGTCGTAATTTATTGCTGCTTCCGGTGTACTGAAGTTGTCAATATTTTCACTTTGAATATAACTATGATATAACTTATTTCTTATAAATTCCAAAGGCATATTCATATTTTTTAATTCTTTCAAGAGACTATTTATTCCTGGAGGGTTACTTGGCTTTCGTACACGCATTAGATCGTTTACAATATCAATTATATTCGAGTTCTCCATAGGTATATTATCAATAATTAAAGTACCCTTATCATCCCAATTAATATTTTTATTCTTTTCAATCTCTTGTAAAAATGAATTTGCTCTATGCTTAAGTGTACTGTTTGAATGTACTGTTAAAGGTACTGTTTGAATAATTGAATCAATATTTTTTTTAATAACTGTGGGTGTGATACTTTTAGTTTCTTCTATTTCCATAGATATAGGCTCTCTAAGTTTGTTTGAAAAGTGTAAAAACCGATGTAAAACTTGCTGATACATATTCCACTTGTCTTTATCTAAAGTTTTTAAACTTAATACGCGTTTCATTTCGTTATCTAACTCTAAAACTGTATCTGTTTGGCTTTTATTATAATCTCCGAGTTGTTTTATTTTTTGTGGGTCAATTAAAATCATTTTGGTTGCGTGTTCCATTTTTAGGACTTAAAAATGCTACTTAAAATCCCCGATATTAACGGTCCTAATATTAAAGGTAAAATAGCTCCACCTTTTTGTATTAAAAGTTTCTTTTTTTTATACGCACTCTCCCCCCGCTTCACAATCTTGCGAAGAAATGTTTTATGTGAATTTAATTTCTTTTTTTGGTTATGAGTTAAAGGCACTTTTCCCAATAGTGTATTATGAACACACTCGCATATGCACAATATAAGGGTTTTCTCAGCGGCTAAAACGGCGTTTCTTAGTTTTGGTTTTGCTTTCAATAAAAACTTTAATACTTCAGCATTATTAATCACTGTTTGAGAAATTATCTTGAATTAACTTATTTTGTTAATAAGGGCTATTTATACCTTTTTAGTTTTCTTTGGAATATAAACAATTGCTGGTTCTTCTTCCGGCAAAATATTTGTTCTAATACGGTACAATTCTTCAGTTGATTGTTTTAAATCAAATAATAAATATCCATGTGGCCGCGTTGTTGCATCCTGATAAGCGTCTTGAATAAATTTTGTATTTCCGGGGTATATCTGTCTTGCTAAATGCATAATTTGAGATCTGTCTCGAGGATTTTTAAAATATATTATATAATTTGAATTTAAAGATATATCGCGCTGCCCCTTTCCTTGATGAAATAAATTTTGCGTAATATAAAAAACGCTTAAATTTCTATGATGACTTCCTTTTGTAAAAATATCAACCACACTATTACCAGCTTCTTTCATTAAATCATCCAAAACTATTAATGTCGCTTCAGAACCATCAAATTCATTCATATTTGGTAAACCTTCTACATACTTAATAGTATTATTATTATACGACTGCTGCCATTCATCGTAATACCAATAAATGTTTTTAATTGGTGTATCACACATATGTTTTATATTTTCTATAAACGAATTTGTGAATACAGTTTTGCCACAGGATGTAGGGCCAGCTATGATTGCTGTAAATGGGTGCTTAAAACATTGATCCATATTTTTCCAAATTATCTTTATTAATTTTTAGTCTGCTCAACATCTATACTAAAAGTAAATCGGCGTGTAATTAGTTTATATACACATTTTTTTTCTTTCTAAATATTATTTTTTTTTCAGTAAAAATGTCTATTGACCTTACGAAAAAGAATTCAGACCATTGTGTAAATAAAAATCATGTGCACTTTGATCAAAATAAAGATAAAATATACCCAATGGTTCAATGAGTGTTTGCATATCAAGCAGCGCGAAAAGGACCTTGGGAGGAGTGTGTAAGAGATCGAGCAAGATTTCAAAGAAGAGTTGAAGATGTTGAAAAGAAATTAAGATCAATTTTTAATATAAACCATCGTCAAAAAATATTTGACCAGCGAATTGTTTAATTTTACACTTATTAATATAATTTTTTTTTATTTATTTTACTATAAATGTTTTTGCAGTAATTTATTGATTTTAGGGTAATAATTCATCATAAAAAATGTTAATCTTATCTCGTAAAAAATGTTAATCTTATCTTATCAGGAACCCATTAATTATCTTATCACAAACCCATTAATTATCTTATCAGAAACCCATTAATCATCTCAGTAGTGCCTCCTATTCTACTTCGGTCGGTCTGATGGTTTCGTAACAGACCGACCGACAGACGAAAATTAGTAAATATGATTTTCGTAATCTACGCAAAGTAGAAAAAAGTTCTATAAAGTAGAAAAAAGTGAAATTTGGAAAACACAAATTTTCGTCAATACAATATTACAATATACTAATAATAATATTACAATATTATTAATAAATGAAAAAAAAATTGTAATTTCTGAAATGATAATTCATCTTGATCATGGCACCGACAGCGATGAATAGAAAAGTGATAATTGCTATGAAGAGATGAGTTCAAGTGAAACTTAAATTAGCCGGAAATAACATCTGTCACTTTTAGTTGAGAGATAAAACTGACTCTGAAAAAATGAGTCCACAGGAAGAGTCATTTTTTAAGTCTTATTGCGTATTGCTGGCAGTTTTTAAGTCGTATTGCCGTTCAGCAACAACATTCGCATTTAGAACAATGCAACTTTACTAGTTCGACAATAAAGAGCTCGAGTTTAATTCGGTATGACAATTTAATGAACAAAATTGATGTAGGGTAAATGGTGTTCTGCGACACATTACTTTTGACATTTTCTTAAATATCGCATTT
>OY744559.1:12318608-12484728 GCA_963556235.1 Cryptophagus acutangulus | reverse complement strand
CCTAACCTAACCTAACCTAACCTAACCTAACCTAACCTAACCTAACCTAACCTAACCTAACCTAACCTAACCTAACCTAACCTAACCTAACCTAACCTAACCTAACCTAACCTAACCTAACCTAACCTAACCTAACCTAACCTAACCTAACCTAACCTAACCTAACCTAACCTAACCTAACCTAACCTAACCTAACCTAACCTAACCTAACCTAACCTAACCTAACCTAACCTAACCTAACCTAACCTAACCTAACCTAACCTAACCTAACCTAACCTAACCTAACCTAACCTAACCTAACCTAACCTAACCTAACCTAACCTAACCTAACCTAACCTAACCTAACCTAACCTAACCTAACCTAACCTAACCTAACCTAACCTAACCTAACCTAACCTAACCTAACCTAACCTAACCTAACCTAACCTAACCTAACCTAACCTAACCTAACCTAACCTAACCTAACCTAACCTAACCTAACCTAACCTAACCTAACCTAACCTAACCTAACCTAACCTAACCTAACCTAACCTAACCTAACCTAACCTAACCTAACCTAACCTAACCTAACCTAACCTAACCTAACCTAACCTAACCTAACCTAACCTAACCTAACCTAACCTAACCTAACCTAACCTAACCTAACCTAACCTAACCTAACCTAACCTAACCTAACCTAACCTAACCTAACCTAACCTAACCTAACCTAACCTAACCTAACCTAACCTAACCTAACCTAACCTAACCTAACCTAACCTAACCTAACCTAACCTAACCTAACCTAACCTAACCTAACCTAACCTAACCTAACCTAACCTAACCTAACCTAACCTAACCTAACCTAACCTAACCTAACCTAACCTAACCTAACCTAACCTAACCTAACCTAACCTAACCTAACCTAACCTAACCTAACCTAACCTAACCTAACCTAACCTAACCTAACCTAACCTAACCTAACCTAACCTAACCTAACCTAACCTAACCTAACCTAACCTAACCTAACCTAACCTAACCTAACCTAACCTAACCTAACCTAACCTAACCTAACCTAACCTAACCTAACCTAACCTAACCGGGACCTCACCCCAACCGAAACCCAAACCGGACCTCACCTTCACCCAACCGGAACCTCACCTTGACCGAACCACAACCTCACCCCCAACCTCCCCGAATTTTCAACAAGAACTACAACGGACCTCTATCAGCGACAATCAAGCCAGAGGTACCGCAGCACATTTGTACACAATTCTGACCTAAACTTAGCTGTTGCATTGACAGTTCGCTCAAGTGAGGTTCGGGGTTTGTTTCAATTACAATGGAGGGTTCCGGTGAAGTTCAATTACGTTGGACTCAGGTTAAAATTCAGTTTGGTTAGAGTGGTGTTTTTGTTGCGGTTAGGTTAGATTTAGGCTTGAGTTAGGCTAGACTTAGGCTGGACTTAGGCTGGAGTAAGATTAGAATTAGATTGAGGTGAGTTTGGCTAAGGTTAAGTTAGGTTTAAGTAAAGTTAAGGTTCAGATAAGGTTACGGTAACGTTAAAGTAAGGTTTAGGTGAGATTTGGGTAAAGTTTGGGTAAGGTTTAGTTAAAGTTCAGTTAAAGTTCAGATAAAGTTGAGGTAAAGTTAAGATGAGATTTGGATTAAGTTTGCATAAGGTTTGATTAAGGTTTAGGTAATGTTAAAGTAAGGTTTAGTTAAAGTTTAGATAAAGTTGAGGTAAGGTTAAGGTGAGGTTTAGATGAAATTTGGATTAAGTTTGCATAAGGTTTGATTAAGGTTTAGGTAATGTTAAAGTAAGATTTAGGTGAGACTTGGATAAAGTTTGGGTGAGGTTTAAAGGTGGGTGAGAATAGAAAAGTTGGGTTAAGACTTTACAAAGGACATCAAACTTACACGGTTCCGGGGTGGATGGGGATTCGACAGAGTGGGGTTTTAACGTGGTATTACACCAAATGCATATCTCCACTCCTACAAAAAAAAAAAAAAAAAAAAATGGAACAAACTTAAGTCCTGGTTAAGGTAAGATCCCGGTTGTCGTAAGGTCCCGTTTCACGATAGGCCCCGGTAGAAGGTTACATCCACCCTTAGAAAAAAAAAAAAAAAAAAAAAAAACTTGGTTAATTTAAATAGTTAATTTAACGAGGTTAATTTTTTAAATGATATGATTCCTGGTGTGGTGATGTCCTGATTTGTTGTGAGACAACATAACGTGGTGAGGAACCAGCTGCCCCTGTGTCGATGTTATGCCGAAAGGTGGTCCCGACGCAGGTGGTAGAGCTTCGAGTGATGGAGTTTTAGTGGGTAGGGCCCTAATGATTAGAGAGGAGTCCCACACTCCCCTCATATGCAGGGGGTAGTGCATAAAGCATTTCTCCATCGTTAAACAAAAAAATAAGTGAGGTTAATTTTGAAGTGAAGTGAGGTTAATTGAGGTTAAATTTTAAGTGAGGTTAATTTTTTTAAAGTGAGGTTATTTTGAAGTGAGGTTAAATTTTAAGTGAGATTATTTTTAAAGTGAGGTTAATTTTGAAGTGAGCTTATTTTTATAGTGAGGTTAATTTTTAAAGTGAGGTTAATTTTGAAGTGAGGTTAAATTTTAAGTGAGACTAAAAAGTGAGGTTAAAATAGTTGAGATTTAGGATAAAGTTCAAAAAAAGTTAAAATCAAAGTGCAGAGTTGGGTAAATTAAGGTGAGGTCATTTCCAACATGTCATTTTTAAAGTCTTACTCAACGAGGTTATTTCCAGGAAGTGAAAGTCATCTTCAAGGGTTGTCTGCACGAGATCATCTCTAAAAAGTTCTTTCCTGGACGGACATCATTAAGGGTCATCACCAGGGAGGTTATCGCCAGGAGGATCTTTCGAAACCAGGAATAACTCACGCTCACCTATTGTTGCTGAGTAACTGATCCTCACTCTAAGCGAAATCTGCAAATAAATAAAAGTAATGTACATTTAAATAAAAAAAAAAAATCCGATGAATCGATGAGCGTCCTTTTTCAAAGTAAAACAAAAAATTATTTATAGTTATTTAAATTAATAGGTCGAATACGTCGCGAATTTCTACACATAAAATGTTATCACAAACATTAATTATAATACACCCCAGCTTTCCGTTAAAATTAATTACTCAATAAATTGTTAAGCGAAAGCATTAATTATAAGGCACCGCATCATAATAATATTTATTTACCTCTATCTTCCAGGTCCTGCACCGTGACATTTGGCTTGCGGTTCTTGTTGGCGGCTAGTTCCTGTTCCGGTGAGAAAGAGGAGGAAGTATTAATCGACTCATCTGTCTGCTTTATGAGAAACCTTTATAGGGCCGTCCTATTTTTCTTGTCGCCGCCTTTTGTGTTCTTTACCGGGCTACGCATAATTTTCCAGCTTCTTGCAAAAAGCAGACTTTCCGCAATCTCTGTTGTCATTATTAGTTTTAGTAGCTATAACGGAAGCCCCCGCCTGGTTTCTTACCGAGGGGTCCTTGCTGGAACCCCTACGACGGTTGACAACCAAAGCTACGGAGCTCCTGCCCCTTGTCGGTTTTGGTCCGCGACGGGTATTTCATTTCCCCGTTACCACCCATATCTGGGAGGCATTCCCCTATCCGCCACCGGGGGACGCGCTAGATGGGAGACCGACAACTCCACACTAGACAACTTACACATCATTATTTTGTGCTTGGTTTCCAAAACCTTCAATACATTCAATAATTATAACGTGTATAATAAAATTAAAGTATTAATTATATTCTATTAAAGTATAATTAGTCTTCCGTAAAATTGGCAAATAGATAAAAGTTGTACAATTTTAATATGATTAATACTTCCCAGTTAGAATAAAAGAAGAGTACGATACTACGATTCATCGGTATAATTTTAACAATTCAATACCTTTCAAAAAATTAAGCAAACTTATTAATTATAGACCCCGTACCGTACTAATATTTATTTGCCACTATTAACTTAAATTCCTGTACTTACGTCCGAACTTTAAACTCTAAACATCTCACCGCGACTGAACAAAGACTGAAGCTGAGTGCCGCTGAAGCCATGCCGTACTAGCGAGCGAATGAGCTCAACGGCGGCGAAGAGATGAACGGTGAGCTGAGTGGTGTGCGCTGAATTATAAGCGCTGAGCGCTTAGTAGTGAGTCGTGATCGCTGAGTAGTGTGCGCTAAGTGATGAGCGAGCGCTTTGCCGTAAACGCTTATTGGTGACCGCTGAACACTGTACGCTAAGTTATAAGCAGTAAATGGTGAGCGATGGGTGCTAAAGTGTGCATGATATCCAAGGCATCATAAGCACGCAAACGCAACTAGTCAAAAATTTACAAAGCGCGTTCGTACAACTGCACATCACCGAGACTGGACAGCGACTGAGGTACAGGCTATGTATTTAACTAGCCGCCCGGCGCGCATGGCTAGCTGAGTGCATTTATTACCGGCTCAACCCCAATCGAGATTGGGATATTATCAATCATACCAAGTCGATGTCGAACAGCGACAGCAATAATTGTTAATTTGTACTAATTTACAATACAAATTGAATGAATAAAGCTACTTTTGAGAATACGGGTATAACTCACGCTCACCTATATTGTTGCTGATTAACTAATCCCCAATCTCCAGCAAAAGCTGTAAATAAATATAAGTTGTAGTAATACAATGCAAAAAAAAGTATTAATTAAAAATTCCAAATGTGTAATACTGCTATGTGAATCAATTGATATATACCTATTTAAATTAAATTATAATAAAGTATAAGAAAAATGATATTATACCTTTTTAAATTATAAATTTGAACAGGCCATTGCTACGCATTTGGTTATTACCACAATCATTAACCATAATACGCGCCAGTATCCCGTTAATACTAATTAATCAATAAATTGTTAAGCAAAAGCATTAATTCACAACAGCACCTTACTAATATTTATTTGCCAACTCACAAATTACTATTGTCGCGTTCGGACTCCGAACATGAACAACTCACCGCTACTGAACAAAGATTGTAACTGACTGAAGCATAAGCGGCTGGCAAAAGCTGCTGGCAAATACTCAGAACATTTTTACTACTTATTACCTCCGCAACTCACCGAGACTAAACTGAGACTGGCGGACGCTACGTCAGTGTCTCGGTGTTCTATCTCATCATTGGCGTCGGGGCTCGGGTGGTAATGTGCGCTGATCGGTGAGCAGATACATTGGTTCCCGGCGCACCAATGAAACAACTAACAAAAATACATTTTAAAAGTTTAACTCATTCAATTAATATTTTAATTAAATCCCTACTTATAGGTATTATATTACTTTAATTACACAATTATATTTATTAATTCAATTGTTTACCTTACACAACACTACAAACCTATTTTACAAAAAATTCTACATATCTTCAGTACTCCATTTATAATTCTCTTCCTGATCAGCTGTTCTAGCATTCTGCGCATCAACCCATTTCTTATCATACCCGTTCGACCGATCGACACCATCCCACCGATATCCTGGAGCAATTCCATATCGATTGGGCATAAAACTTCCCTGATAAGTGGGCTTAACTGCAACGCAATAACAAATTCAATTTAACAAAATTAAGTTTATAATCGAATTCTCTTCTCACCTTGCAAGCCCGCTTGTACATCCTCTTTGTGCTTCTTGCTCCTAATATAAGCCAACATCGGATCGCCATCGCGTTCTTGTTCCTTTAAATGCCGCTCCAAATCTTCATCATCCGCGTATCGCGCAAGCGGTTTGCTCATCTCATGCAAATCCTGAATCATCCTTTCTCTATAGTTCTCCACTTGTTTCAAACCACGTCCCCATCGGTCATACTTTTCCTTATTCTGCTGCTCCAGCTCGTGCTTGTGTGCTATTTCCCCTTCGTCCAAGTCCTCTTCTTGATTTTTTCGGCGTCGCCGACGCACAACTGTTGCGGCATTTTTGCCGGAAACGTCATCTGCCATTCGCGCAAACACTTCATGTTCCTTTTGTTTCAATTTGATGGTTTCTGTAACCAAATCCGCCGCGTTTTGTAAGCCAGCTTTTTTTCCATCAAGTGTTTTTGTAACATTTTCTTTTAATTCTTTTGTAAAAAGACCGACACTTGTATCGTGATCATCCCAACGGCTACTTTTACGAGATGAATGTACCCCAGCATTTTTAGTTCCGGTCTTTTTACTTCTCCTTGGTGGGGAATTGTCATCATCTTTGTCATTTCCCCTATATTTTCTAGGAGGTGAATTATCAGTATCACTCGTTTTATTGTTTCGCTTTTCTTTCCTAAGTGGAGATATGTCGTGGTCGGAATTGAGGCGTTTTTTACGCGATGCTTTGGCTGACTTTTCCAATTTTGGTGTTAAAGTAGAGTGTTCACTATCGGAATTTGGTTCACTTTTTATTTTCCTTTCAACATGTGCCTCGCCAATAGGTTTCCATAATTTGCTGTTGGTTTTTTCATCAATTCGTAGTGACGGCGGGCGATCATCGATTATTTCTACAATTTGAGGATCTTCTTCATTTACGTTGTTTGAATCGTTTAGTTCGTTTAAAACTACCACGTCAATGTTGTCATCTATTACTTTCAGTCTGCAAATTAACAAAAGAGTTTAAAATATAATAGATAGGTTAAATTCAATGTGTCACTTTTACACCTTATACCTGTTTATTGTATGTTTATCTTTCTTCTTTCGTTTTCGTTTTTCACCAGGCGCTTTTCCAATTTTAAGGTACTTCTTTAAGTACTCCTTTTGATTTATAACAGACATAATTGCCTTTTATATCATTTTTTTCTTTATTAACCCTTGTTTGTTTTTCTTTATTCTTC
Source organism: Cryptophagus acutangulus (assembly GCA_963556235.1). NCBI lineage: Eukaryota > Metazoa > Arthropoda > Insecta > Coleoptera > Cryptophagidae > Cryptophagus > Cryptophagus acutangulus. The sequence goes on along the minus strand of OY744559.1, from coordinate 12,477,902 downwards.
TTCTGTTTCTGTACATACGTCAAATAGTGGTAGTCAGCGTTTTAAGTGTCGTTCGTTTTATCACAAAATCCGTAAACATTTTAACGCTAATTATAAATTATAATCAAATAAATTTTTAAATTAATAAAACAAAAGGACATCAACATATTGTAGCGTTATTTGTATTAATAATTTTAAATTAACCAAGAAGAGTAGAGCGTATTCTGTCATTCAAACCTATTTTGTATGTTGAATTGCCTATGCCTATGTCCATTAACTGTCATTTTGATTCAACATTATTTGTTATTACATGTTTAGAAAAAAGAAAATGCCACCAACAAGTTCAGTTTGTTCAGTCTCTATAGTTGTATTAGTGTTAAGTCTATCATACACTCTAAGCTCAGGTTAGTTTAAACTTACCCACTTCAAAAATCCATACCGAAAGAATTTTTTTTTAGGTTCGATTTATAAGAATTTAAAGCATTTTGAAATGATACATGCACACGATTTAACACACAAGATAGTTAAACGAGGTTTAAAAGAAAGCGACCACCCATTCAATAAAATCAAAGAGATACAGTTCAAAACGCTAGGCCGAGATTTCCGATTGATTTTATCCCCGAAACGAGGAGTCTTACACTCAAAATTCAAGGCGTACACTGTCGACGGCGATGGCAAAGAAACGCACGTCCATGTGGGTAAGTGACACCTAAGATATAACTGGACTACCCATTAATGTCTCAAATTAATCAATTAGACCACGAGAACTTCTACGACGGTCGCGTCTTTGGCGAAACCAAGTCGCACGTTAGTCTTCACCTGGACGACGGTGTACTAACAGCCAACATCAACTTACCCGATGAAACCTTTCACATTGAACCATCATGGCGTCACATTGCCAACCAAAGAGACAACAAATCAATGATAACGTATCGACAATCCGATGTGAAATTTAGTTGGGATCATGATGCTTTACCACGTAATCAAGTTGGTCCTAAAGTGTGTGGTTATGTTAAAGAGGGCGAGGAACTGGAGAGGAATGATGAGGACAATGAACAGGAGGGAGAGGAAAAGTTTTGGAAGAAACCAAAAGAATCTCACACACGAGAAAAACGACAAGTAGATCAATATGAATATACTTCTAGCAAAACTAGATGTCCTCTGCTTTTGGTAGCGGATTATAGATTTTATCAGGAAATGGGCGGCAGTAATACGAAAACTACAATTAATTATTTGGTTTGTACCTATTCTAATTAGAAAAATATGAATCTGTAACTAGACGACTAGAGGGCGTTTGGTTCAACTTTTATGGAGCAAAACGTACGACACTAAATTAGAAAAAATATTTTGTAGATTAGCTTGATTGACCGAGTTCATAAAATATACAACGATACAATTTGGCAAGACCGCCAAGAAATGGACGGTTTCAAAGGAATGGGATTCGTAATAAAAAAGATCGTAGTGCATAGCGAACCAACCCGCATCAAAACAGGCGAAGCTCATTACAACATGGTGCGTGATAAGTGGGACGTTCGAAATCTACTAGAGGTACTACTAATTCAATTCAATAATTAATTATACTTTTTGTAGCTCAACCCTTTGATTAATTTGCATTGTTTTTTTTTTATTTTAACAAGGAGTTTTCGCGCAGTCCACAATCTGAAAAGTTTTGTTTAGCCCACCTTTTCACGCATCAAACATTTAGAGCTAGCAATTCCGTAGTGTTAGGTTTGGCTTACATTGCATCGCCACGACCTCGTTCGCACGGAGGCATTTGCACTAATGGTTATTATTATTTATTTTGATTTATTATTTATTCCACTAACCTGTAGATGTTTGTTGTCTTCTGTTTCCTTTTCATACTAATGCAATTCAAACCGCTTGTGTTATTGTTCTTCTCGGTGCAGGTGTTCAGCAGGGAATTCACCCATAAAGACTTTTGTCTCGCCCACCTATTTACTGATCTTAAATTTGAGGGCGGCATTTTGGGTCTTGCATATGTCGGCTCGCCTAGACGGAATTCCGTCGGGGGCATCTGTACGCCAGGTACCTTTAACTGTGTGTCTGTCTTGTGCTTTTGTAACTATTATCATCTTCTACAAACTTGACCGTAATTTATATTATCGCAGAATACTTCAAAAACGGCTACACATTGTACTTAAATTCCGGATTGAGTTCAAGTCGCAATCATTATGGCCAACGCGTCATTACACGCGAAGCCGATCTAGTAACAGCTCACGAATTCGGCCATAATTGGGGCTCCGAGCACGATCCAGATATTCCGGAATGTTCGCCAAGTGCAAGTCAAGGTGGCTCCTATTTAATGTATACATACAGCGTTAGTGGATATGATGTCAATAATAAGGTAAACTGCAATAAATCTTTGGTGCTTTGTCTCAGAATGGCCTCCTAGACAACCGTTTGATTTTAGCGCTTCTCGCCGTGCAGTTTGCGCTCGATTCGCAAAGTGCTGCAAGCCAAATCGGGCAAATGTTTTTCACAACCAGAGGAGAGTTTCTGTGGCAATTTGCGTGTGGAAGGTGATGAGGAATGTGACGCAGGTTTGCTGGGCACTGAAGATAATGATCTGTGTTGCGATAAAGAGTGCAAATTGAGGCAGAATGTGATGTGTAGCGATAAGAACTCACCTTGTTGCCAGGCTTGCAAATTCGTTCGAAGCGGCGTGAAATGCAGAGAGGCACAATATGCTACTTGCGAGCAAGAGTCGCGTTGCACTGGTCATCAGGCGGAATGCCCGAAAAGTCCACCGATGGCCGATAATACAGATTGTCAAGAGCGTGGTAAATGCAAAGCGGGCAAGTGTATCCCGTATTGTGAAACGCAAGGAATGCAAAGCTGCATGTGTGATATAAGTTAGTACGAAGTTATATTGTTCGATTCCATTCAACAAATTGATTTTGATGGGTTTCAGTTGAAAATGCATGCAAGAGATGTTGCCGACCGAACATTAATGAGACCTGCTCGCCAGTAGATGTTGCCGACATCTTGGCAGATGGCACGCCATGTATACAAGGTTTTTGCAATAATGTAAGTGATTAATGACTATTAATTATTGGTCTATAAATGCAAATTGGTCTATTTAGGGGCATTGTGAGAAGACAGTGCAAGATGTGGTGGAACGATTCTGGGATATAATAGAAGATATCAATATAAATAAAGTGTTGTTGTTTCTGAGAGATAATATTGTAGGAACTGTGGTTCTAGTCACGGCACTTTTATGGATTCCGGCAAGTTGCGTGATAGGTTATGTTGATAGGAAACGAAGAAAGGAAGAATTTGGTCGTTGGGAATGGAAGAATAAGAGCGATCTAATTCATCCTAATGATAATTTCAGAGTTATTAGACTTCGAGTGCCGCGAAACCGAAACATTTCGCAGATGCCTACTAGACCGACCATTCCAGAATAATCTATGTGATTCTAATTTAACTACACGATGTACTTAATTTTAATTGTAAATGTTTGTTGTATTATATTAGTTTAATAATAATTATGAATAAAGTTGTTGCTTTAATTCACTTACTTGCATTATTGATGCTTGATGACAATCTACTATCGTAGTTCCATTTCCATGCGGCAAGAAGGTCTTATACAAGCCATAAATAACTTATAGAAAATCGCAATTCTTCTATTCTAAACATAAAAATAAACAAGGAAATTAATTCGAAATCACACAAGAGAAACCATCAGTATTTCGGTTTAAATTAAAATCGATTGTCACAATTAAATAAGATTTAGAGTCAACCTCACAATACATAAATTCCACTATTCTTAAATATTTATTAACATCACTATTTATGACTTAAATCAAAATAATGAAAAAATATATAACAGCCATACAATATAAATTATGTTACATTTACAATTATAAATAAAAAGGTAATGTTGGTAAAAATTAATTGAACCAAATAAGTAGTGTGAATGAACTTAATAAGAAAAACAATAATGAATAATAGAAAATGCTATTAATAGAAAAAAATGAATATTAAATCATCTGTTTTTTAATCATCATTATCATTATTATTATTATTATAGATAGATTAGACGAGGTTTTGGTAATGTAAACGTTCATCATTTCTCAATTTTTAATTATTACTAATATCTAATATTTATATTAAATTTTTTTAAATTATTTTACAACATTTTATACAGTAGAATATTTTGTTTTTCTTTTCTTTCTGGGTAGTATTAATAAAAAAGCTAATAAAAACAAAACGTATTATGTTATGCCATCATTATAGATTTACATTTATATCGCTTATTGCTAAAAATCCAAAAAAATTATTTTTTCATGACCACACAATCTATCTCGTTCTACTACAAACGAAACATATTATTATTATTATGAAGAATTATTCATTAAGTTAAATCACAACATTGGCTGACACATACCCCTTTTTCTATTATTCCTCCCTCTCCTCAAACTTATTACTCGCTAAATAATGCATTAATTACAAATATTATTTATAATATTTACAGTAAGAAATAAAGTTAGTTAGTTTAATCATCATGACCGACCATAAATTATGATTCGTCGGCCATGAACATAATACGTGGTGGGGGGCCGGTAAAACAGATGCCCACCATCCGCCTTACCGACCAATAGAAACCCGTCTAATTATTACATCATTAATATTTGTTGATAGCATTACCACCTGTCTTTTTATCTACAATCTAGAGAAAACCATAATTTGTCAAAAATAATAAACTACTACTATATAACAAAAATATATAATTATCTACATTATTAGATATTATAATAGTTTTTACCACAATATTAATGTATGTCTTTCTCTTCACTTAGTAATTATAATAAATTTGTGGTCATGATTGGTCGCGCGACTTGACAAACGACGGCCGTCCAATTATTTTTAAATTATTTTGTACAAATCTCATTCAAGTGTAAAAAGCACATCATCCATATTTCTGTACAATTATTTCATCATAATTTATATACAATACTAAATCAAATCAAGCCGGCCACAACACTAAAAACGGGGATTGAAATGAATCATCGTAAAAATTCTTCGGTAAGCTGGAAGCCTCAATCACTAGTCGAACATGATGAATTATTTTGAGCGCTCTAATCAACTATCATCATTATGTATAATAACTACATTAATTAAATTAAAACTCGACGCGTTTTACTGCACAATGAACCGAAATAATGATAAACCACTTTACTATAATGTACCTTCAAATGCGGCCATAAGATCACTTTGCATATTCATGTCTATTTTATTTTCCATCTAAAACATCAATTCCATTAATCTACCCCAAATTCTAATACGAAAACAAATCAATGCAAACACTTACCACTTCACGTCTTCTTCGTTCTTGCTCTTGCAATCGCTGCCTTTCACGGTCCGCACGATCTGAACCCGAACTCAACGAACCTGGAGATATGCTGCCTTCGCCGGGCGACGACCGCAATTCATCCACTCGCTGCGTGGGGATTGGTTGTTGTTGCTGCTCTGCTACCGCTTTCCTACAATGCAAAATAATTAGTATCAAGCAAAAATTAAATATAAAAAAAAATAAACAAATACCTGGCCTTTTCCAACGCGTCCTCCTCCTCCCTCTCCCGCCGCCTCTCAGTCTCCGCTCGCAACCTCTCCTTCTCCGCTTGTTCACGCTGCTGCCGCTTCAACTCAATACTTTCCTTTCTCAACTTCTCCCTATCCGCTTTCTCTTTAGCCTTCGTTTGGAACGCCTTAAAACTATCCTTAACATGCTGCTTATTACTACCTCCAGGTGTATTATTGCTCTGTTGTGGCGACGGCGCTTTTGCTAAACTAGACCAAGCATTCTTCACAGCACTATGCTGCTGCTCCGGCTTGGGATGCTTAATATAACTAAACTGCTGCTGCTGCTGTTGCACTTGCTGCATCTGCTGCTGCATCATTTGCTTCTTCTCACTAGCATGATGCAAGTTCTCCTCCAACTTGACCTCTTTCTTAATAACATTATTCAAATGTGGCGGAATAACATCAAACATTGAAGGAATCGACATTTCCATCGGCATATTCATCGAAGTAATGCCATTGTTGTTCGTACTATTCATATCAAACTCGTGCTTAATGCCGCCGAACCCATTATTAGTGCTAGGAAGCATCACTTGCGGAACATTAGTGGCTTGTTGCATCAGCGATTGCAGATCGGACGGTGCGCCGCCATCCAAACCGGCGGCCAAACTGTGCAACATATTAACTAGTCCAACAGTGGGGGCTGCTTTCAAGGCTAAAGCCTGCTGCTGCATTAAATCGACATTGTGATTCATTAGCATAGGATCGCGTAGGGCTGCATGATGATGCAACAAACCACCGGTTATATCCATCGGTTCACTTTGCTGTTGCTGATGTTGTTTAATATCATGTTCTAAACTAGCGAGCGATTGCTCTAATGGATCCGTGTACGTACTAGGTGACATGATGCTTTGGTGTTTTGGTTTGTCGGGAGATGGCGCTGGCGGTGCTACACCTTTGGTGGGTTGCGGAGCCATACTAATGGGTTGTGGTTGCGCTGGTTGTATAAGAGGCATTATAGATGTCGCTTTGTCAATTGATGCCTTTCGGCCAGTGATTGACATTGCTGATTTGTTGTTGGGTACTATGTGATTGGCAGCACTAATTGCTGGTGGTGTTGGAATTATTTGTTGTTGAGTGAGTGGAGTTATTGTACTTGTTGTGGTTGTTGATGTGTTGGTTGAATTTGTTGTTTGTGCAGCAGGTGTTGGTTGTGCTGGTATTGTTGGTTTCTGTACACAATAACATTAATTAATCGTTGGTGTAATTGTTTATATAAATAGTAAGTGGCTTACCGTTGTCGAGTTGCCCATGGCCGGATTAGGGGATTTTTTATTGTTTTTCCTTTTGGATTGGCGATTGCTAGCAGTGGCGCCACCTATAACAACTTGACCAATTGAATTTCTTATTCGAAATGGCACAATACTTAGCCTTGAGTGTTAGATAGTTTCGTCCTATACGATTATTGCAAGTGAAAAAACATAATAGTATTCGACACACAATTAGGTATACACGCTATATTGAAATCAGTAGAGGCAAATGATAATTATTGTTAATTGATATAATAATAGTAAATAAAAATAAAATGACAATAGAAATATATATATATTAAAAAAGTATTTTTTTTTTCAATGTTTACACAGAAAATATATTATAAAAGATGAACAATATTTAAAATACAGTGCAGCATCATTTACTCTTAATAATATTAAATAAAAAAATCTCAGTGGAGAAAAACAAGTAAACAAGAAAAATAATTAAAATAAAATTGATATGTACAACCATACCAATCGCAGAAAAAAAAAGAATAATAATAATAAAGGAGAGAAAAAACTAATATTATAGTTTGAAGAAAATACAACGTATAGAAAGGTGGTCGATTTCTCTTAATTAATGTACTTAGTTGAAAAATAAAAAACGTTTTAGTTTTATGCGAAACACAATGATATTTGATTTTTTTCCTTTCCTTGATTACACAATTGTAAAAATCATATGTTTATATACATATACAGAAAATTTAATATATTTTTTTATTCAGTTATCAAGTAAAAACTGATATAAACAAACAATTTTCGTACTGAATCAACAAAAAAAAAAAAAAATTAAACGTAGAAAAACTTTTGCCTCATATTAGATAATTAAATTATTAAATCATAAGTCAACTGACTGCCTTAAGTTACGGGGAAAATACTGTTTCATTAATTATGCCTATGAGTGCAAACAATGTGCATGGAGACCATCATATAAATAATATATATATTTAAATAACATTAAAACAAAAAACAATGAATTTACCATACAGTACCATAACCCAAAATACTTTTAAAGACTTTTTGAAAAAGCACATTTTTTTTGGGTGCTACATGTTGATGACAACGATTATAGTCGCCACACACATTGTCTGCATTTTAGAGAAAAAAATGTATAGCGTGTATACCGTCCTGATCATTTTGTCGAATCGAAAAATTACCAAAAAAACTAGCCGACCAAATCGTATAGCACCAAAATTGGTTGTGTGGTGCCCCCTATAAAAATATTTCAAATTCGGTCCTGTATGGTTCGTCCGTTTTACTTCCAAAAACAGACTCCACACACACAAAATATGCACTCAAGGCTAACAAAATTTGTTCATTTTTTTTTCTAATAATTATTATTACTATTTCTCTTTGTTTCAATCAATCTCTTTCGATCCAAACAAATGACAATTCAATATAGATAATTAGTAGTAGTGTTCTTTTTCTATAGTGATTTATGCTATTCAAAAATAAATAAATAAAATCAAAACCGGTGCAGAAATCATTTGTTTAGAGAGTGACAAAAAGAAATACGTGTTTCGAATTTTTTTTATACAATAATAATACTTTTTCTTTCATCAGAGACTTTTCAAAATGCCTTCAATTGCATTCTGACTGACTGTTTCATGTTGTACACAAATGGCAGTTGAAAAGAAATCATGTTGCAGTAAAATCTGCAAGTTTGTACTCACAAGTTCCCATCAGAAACTATTATAATCTTTCCGAAAACATGAACAAAATTATAAAAGGTTTTGAAAATGTCATCCTAGTCGCGTGCAGAGATAATAATTTACATATTTTTTGTTTGGTGCATTTTCTTAAGAAATGAAAAAAAAAGAACCTACTTAAAAACAAACGTACAAATCAACATTTTTCTCTCAACTAGTTTAGTACTTATTTACAAATCCAAATGAGTTGGCTTTTAAATCTTCTGCATATAAATTACATTTATAGTATCGAGTCCACATATCTCTATATATTATTCACATTAATTGTTTATTTGCTGTTTCGTTTTAGTTGGTATTAGCGCCACAAACACGTCATATCCGATTCGCGAATTATTAACTTGGACAAAAAAAAATTACAAAAGCAACTAGCTACGTGCTTGCATAATATACAGGGCGACTAAATAGCATAATAATAAAAGAATGTATTTTATATCACAGCTTTGTGGATTTACACGCGCCAGCGCCATCCATTGAGATGGTATAAAAGCTTTTCGAGTAAAAAAATTAAATAAATATTCGATCGTCTTTATAAAAGACAAATTAATTAATAAGCGTAACTAGATATTAAAAGATTCGAATAAAGATCAACTTACATCACCCTGTACATTGCCTACACAAAATAAATTGGACACTTCAAAATTATCATCAGAGTCATAGCAAATGGCAAACCTACAAAACTAATATTCGCACGTGATTTTAAATGAAATAAAGTTTCCGCTATGGATCTCTCCCCCTCCCTCTTGCCCTTTTCTCTCTCATCAACAGTAAAATCATAATATAGAAATATATCCTTAAGCTTTCTCTATAAATTTACAATAATTAACGAACAAACTTCATCGTTTGTTGATGTTTCTTTTTTTTTATCTAATTTCGTCCCGCTTGCTCTCTCAACTTAATTTTTGTGTTATTTGCTTTGCTCTCTATTTAAATATATATATTCTGAATGTCATCTGCGACCGTATTTTTGACACTTAACGCGTGACGTGAATTGAAAGCTAACCTGCTTCGCTGTCACTGGAATCACTAGAGCTACTCGATAAGCTGGAACTACTCGAATCCGAGTCGGAACTACTCGAACTGGATGACATCCGACCACCCGACGGACCGCCAGCTGCATTTGGATCTACTTTGTTGGTCTCTTCTACAACTCAACAATAATTAGCCTCAAAATAAAATGTTTTAAATCTAAATGCTACCTTTTTTCGGTGCCTTCTTCGAATTGCCTATTTTGTCATTCACGTCCAACAGTCGTTTTTCCAGCTCCTGCTTTTTTTCAGCAATTTGCTCGTCTTTTGATTTACCAGGCATTTTCTTGTCTACAATCATTCAAATAAAGTAAAATTAGAAAAAAAGACCGAGCACAATGCGACTAAGCAAAATAATCCCGAGCCGTTGCTTAACAAGTGCGAAAAAATTACCACTACTAGACACCAGATAACCATTGAATTGAATTTGTTTTGGTTGGTAGAACATGCATTTAGCATATTTGATTAAATTTAATCACATTAATACTAAAGTCCATCACCAATGATACGAAATAACGAAAATATAAAATAACCCACGATACACCAGCAGCATTTCAGCAACGTCTACCATGCTTAAAAATGTGTAGTTCCAATTACGTACGCCTCTTATGTGGCATGTCCCAAAACAAAATCAAAAATACGTTTCAACCAGTTAGATAAAAGTAACTAACAAAAACTTGACAACCTAAACTCTAAATTTAATGTAGGACATGCCACTTAGTGGTGGTCTGGTGCATTTGATTGCCGACCGATTTGTGGACGTTAAGTAACGGAACTTACAGTAGGGCTTACGTGGCTTTTTACGAAGGCAGGAAGCGACATAACTCTCCAATTCGCGGAGAGTCGATGGCTTCAACGTTTCAAAATCGATTTCAATCTCGTCTGGATTCGAGTCGCGCAACGATGGCTCCCTCGACTGAATTATATGTACAACTCGACCAAGTTTGTCACCTGCAACCATTCAATAATTGCAATTAGTTTGTATGTTAATGCTTGAGTAAAATATCAACTACCTGGTAATTTATTAATATCTAGTGACAACTGTCGCTTTTCATCGTACGACATCGGTTTCGCATTGTCCTCGTCTTCCGAATCGAACGGAACGGCGGCCGGGGGTGCTGCGGTTTTTTTTCTACCAGCCCCAGTCTTGTTAGTTGTCTTGACCCGTTTTGCCGGTGCATTTGGAGCAGCTGCTAGTTTCGGGCCTCGCACACCTTCAATAAAACATATATTGCTCTATTCGATGGTCGTCTAAGATTCATTCTACTCTCAATACAAATAATAATGCAGAGAAAAAGTAAGGTAGTCAAACTAAAGCATTTTTGTTAAACAAAAAAAGTAAAGCTTTTGAAACAAAATCATAAACTACAATCACCAAAAAAATTAAATATGTAATAAATAAACAAAACAAGTACTAATGGACCATTAAGTTTTGAGCATAAGTTTAAGTGGTAAAACTTTGATAAAGAATGCTGTCAAACTTTAAAAAACAATGTGACATCGAGAAAATTGACAACATTTACGATTACAATTAGTTGCAAAGTAAACTGGCTTCGTGTCCTTCAAAGCTCTATTGCTATGAAATGAAACTTTTAAAAAACTTAATAATCTGATAATAAATGTCTCACTTTTAAATTTTGAATGTTATCATGCAAAATATAAGCGACAAGTGCATTGGATTGTAATGTAATGTCGAGTGCATTTGAAAGTAAATAAACAAATAATAACTTCTAGTTAAATGAAATTACAAATGCAAATGTTTTTTGTTTGACATCTCACCTTTACTCTTAGGCGTTTTTGCAGTGGCAGCGTTGGCGCCAGTTGCCATATTGTGGTGCATATTTAGGGACTTATTGGCTGCTGCTGGATTGTGTACATCACCAGCTATCTTGAGATCGGCCCCAGACACCACACTGGCTATACTGTCGTCAACGCTGTCTACAAGTGAGTTGGGCTTGGTCAGAGCTCCATGCGCCCCTGGCTTACCCATACTAGTACTACTATTCGGCAACGATTTTGCTTTCGGCTTCTCCTTCTCCTTCTGCTTCTTCTTCTCCTTTTTCTTCTTCGAACTCTCCTCGACAAGTTTGCGCATCTTCTCCTGCATCACCGTCAACTGCAATCAAATTCAATCGCAGTCAGCCATGTTTCTGTTACGTCACTCACTAGCTTGCTTATGTCAAAACAACTGCTAAATAATTAAAAGCAAAATGCAGTCGCAATTACGAGCAGATGCACCCCCATTTGTTCCACGAGAAGTTCAAGAGAATTTGCTGGAAGAGATTTTGAGGCCACAGCAATGTTCGCGGTTCTCGCGCAAGTCGGCCCGGCATGTTTATTGTCAATATTGCAATCAAGTGCTGCCGGACAATGTGCGACCAGTCTTGGGCAATAAAGGAGTGAGTCCACGTGCCATTTTAGGCAGATCACGGTAATGTGAAATTGAAGAATACAATCATGAATCCCGCTAAACGTTGGTTTATTGCGTTGAAAGGACGCCTGAATTAGTTTGCTAATTTTTTTTTTAGTTACTTTTGATACAATTACATGTAATATTAATAAATTTAATTTGTAGTAGATTTTTTTGTTGTTGATTTATGATAAAATTAATGCAATTTTGGCGGCCACGATAAAAACCAAATGTTTTCACTTAATTTCAATAAAACAAAAATACATACCTCCTTTTCGAGCAGTTTTAATTGTTTGTTCCGCTTCTCCTCTTCAGAATCCTCGGTATCACTGGACGATTCCGAACTCGATCCAGACGAACTGGAATCGGACTTTGAACCTAAACCGCCACCACCACCGCCTCCTGCACTAGCCCCTATCCTATTGACCGGTTCATCCGGTATTTTAGCAAATCTGGAAAATCAATAGTAGAAAAATGCATCAATTGTAGCAAATACTGTGACCCTTTTCGAAACGAATCGAGTTGAGAAATGAGCAAAAGTTCGATGCTTACTTGACTTCGAACACGTCCTGGAGCTTTCGTGCCATTGCAACGACATCGTGGTCGGAGGGATTGTACTTGTAACAATTCGTAAATATCAGTCTAACATCGCCTGCAAACTCCTGTGCAGTACGATACTCTCTGTTGTCCATTTTTTCTTTCACCGTACCCAAGTCCATTGGCTTTTTAATAATATCATGATAGTCATGCAGGCCTAACAGTTCAGCGTCGACGGGCTTATAGAAGGGCCATGCATAACTCTGCAAATTCAAAAGAACAGTTCGAATTAGAAACCAATTTGTATAAACGGTTGCACAACTGATTCAACCATTATTGAGGTGCCAAATGACAATTCAAGTACGGCTGCTACAAATGCCATTGTCGCATATCTATACTACTAGCGTGTTTGCTACTAGTCAATGTAAAATACTCAGTACTCACCGAATGCTTTTTGGAGAACAATTCTTTAAGAATTTCATTGCAAGCTGTGAGCGATTCAGATAATTTCTCCTTGGGCTTGAGAGTAGTACGCTGTTGCGTCGATGCATTCATATTTGTAATAATCGGCGAAATACTCGCTTGATGATACGGCACCAATCCATCCAACTCGGGCCTGATTGGCTTTTTTATCTGCCTGCCCGACTCCCGCCTTGTCGAAATCTTAGCGGACTTCGACTCTAACGGCACACTACTGTAATCATAAGCTGTCGCCGTCGGCGTCGTCGTGTCAGCCTTTCTTTTAACGCCCTTTTTGACCTTTGCAGGCTGCGATGGCGGAACAACATTACTAGGCAGCACGCCCCCCCCTAAACTACCAACATCAAGCAAATTGTTAATCGGCGGTGGCGGCAGTGGCGCCGCCACATGGTAATTCTGTTGCGGCAGAGAGCTATGCGTATTGACTGGTGCTATCGTAGTAGTTGCAGTACTGCCCGGAACTGTCGTCGGCGCTTGCGTGCCTAACGGCAACCCCGACGAGCCTTGATACAAATAATCTGCATTACCTTTTAGATTTAGTGTTCCAGGCGGCAGACACTTACCTGTCGAAGTGGCGACGAGAGGCGTCACCACTGTCGACGACACCGCCGCCGGCGGCCGACCGGGTCTGCCACTCAGCGAACTCGGCGTGTGTTGCGGCAACGCGGCAATAGATGGCACTACACTCGTCCGCCCCGCTTTCTTGCCTTTCGCACCTTTCGCCGGGGTCTCAACCACAAATTCCTCTTTGGGCATGTCGGCCACTTTGGTGAGAAACACTTTTTCCAATGTCTGTGCCATTACAACGACATCCTCGCCAGGCTTATTGTACACGTAACAGTTTGTGAACATCGTGTTGAAATCTTGGATGCACTCCTTGCCCGACCAGTAGTAGTTGTTTTCAAGACGTTTTTTGATGGTGCCCAAGTCCATGGGGACCGTGATGATTTTGTGGTAGTCGGGCAGGTTGAGCTTTTTTGCGTCGACTGGTTGTTGGAACGGCCAAGCAAATTGGTGTTTCCACACGGCTTTTAGGACTGTTTTTTGCAAAAATTGCAGTTGGTTGGTGACACGGCCGGGTCGTTCCGAGGGTGGGTGAACCGGTGGTTGGACTACTCCGTTTACCGGCTCGGTTGGTATGTCGACACGTGGTGGCGGTTCCTTGTCTTTCGTTTCCGTCATTTTGCCACCCTGTAAAAGCGCGGTAGTAAAGTTAATAATGTTGGGTTTTTCCACTAAAGAGAATGTAATGGCTTACCGTGTTGTTTTGTGTGGGAACCTCTACTTGCTGCATTGTGTCACTTTATTTTCTGTAGACATGTAATTATAGTTAATGGGGTGGTTAATTGGTTTTTGAGTGGGGATGACTTACCAAGAATTTAAAAATAAATTTGTGACCTGGGCCTATCGATCAGCTGGTTCGAAAAGTTTGAGGGTGCAATTGCTGTCCCATGCTTTGGGATGTCATATTAGTAAGGGAATAGCATGGTTTTTTGCATCTGCAATTGAAAAAAATCATTGTAAAGATGGCAGTAAAAGTAGGACAGCTAAAGTTTTCTAAAATATAGGTTATCATGTTTGTAGTATTTGTATGCCACACCCCCCCCTATCAAAACACACTTTCAATCAAAACAAACAGAAAATCACATGAAATTAGGCGAAATACTTTTCGCTTAGCCTTCGAAAAGACGGATTTATGCAACGTACAAACATGATTTCGGTGTTTTCTATTTTTTGGCGACCTCACTTTTTTAATTAGTGGCGATTTTAACTGCAATTCAAGCGAAAATTCAGCGATTTGCATTGTTTTGATGCATTTTAGAGGACCTTGGGAGTCTCGCGTCTGGGTGAAGCAGCTCGATGTACATTCAGAACGCAAGAAGTGTACTTTTGGTTTTGACGGTTGAACGCGGGAAAGCGAGCTAATAACCTAAATGACTGAAAAATGGACTTGGAAGGTGAAAACAAGCAGGTTTTCTATGAATTCGGTGGATTTGATTATTTTAAAAGAGCGAGAATAGCATTTCTCGAGTGATTTTACAACATGGCGGGCACTCACTTCAGGCATTGAAGTGAAGCTTAGTTGGATTTTCACTTTTCTTTGAGTATTATTACCAGCTGCTTCGCATTTATTGCGCTAATTCGATGCATAAGTGTCGTAATGATAATTATAAATTATTACCTGCGTATTTTGGTGAATAATCCACATTAGAATAGCGAAAAATACGGAGCAACACAACACACACTCCACTATACCACAAACCCGCTTGCCAAGCTTGGCACACACTGCCGTGATGGCCGCCGACCAGGCTGCTTCTGTTTTGACAGTTGTGCTAACCATCGCGAGTACATGTTTTCGGCCTGGAAAACTAAGAAATATCGGCGAATTTATGCTTTTTAGGTCATTTCTCAAAGGAAATTATAAGTATTTTCGGTAAATGTGTGGATTTTAGCCAGATGGCTTTGGATATAGATTATGGTGGACATCGTTTGAGGTCAACACGCAACAATGGCCTCTTTACAAAATGCTTACTTAACAATTTTATTTTCAATTTTCTGGTGTTAATTAAGCTTGTACCTACATTTTACATACTAATTTTCCAGCGAAATTCCGATTTGCTATGCATTAGATTATGGTCCGTTCGATTTAATGATATTTTGAATATTTCCACTTAAATAGACTGCAACTGTTTACATTAAATTTAGAGCAGATTTAAATTCGACCTAACTTTTTTTAGATATAAATTAGAAATTAAAATTATAAAAGCAAATTTAAATAATATGTGGTGAAATATTTCTTTGCACAGTGAATTTCACTAGTTGAGTTGTAGAGGGGATTTGGTATTTACAACCACGCATGACGTGTCTTAATAATGTGCTGCCATCTATCAATAATTAATATACGCTAAATTTGAAATTAAATTTGCATGTAATTATGCTATTTACTGTACTGATAATGTAAAAATTAATTAATAATATAGTTGTTTTCACTTATGTTTAAATGGAATTTAAATTTATAACTGCCAAAGTAGATTTAATTTAAAATATGTCTACTTTTTCCTATAATGGCAGTGTCTCAAGTGCATGGTTAAGAAACAAATTAATTAGGATTTACATATTACAATACACCTATAACACTTCTGTCAATAATTAATGGTTTATATAAGAAATTAATGCATTAATTAAAGTCTATTATTAAATAATTTAGTTTGAAATCTTGGCTTGATAGAACTGTCTAAAGTGGAATATTCATAAGTATCTACATAGATAAAGGATACTTAGTATCTACGTACTGATGCGAACCTCTAATTCTTGTAGCATTAATTGATATCCAATGTAATCAAAAAAGTTCCTTAAATAGTTAATTCATAGCCAAACGTTAAATAATTTGTTAAAACGCGTCTCACTCATATTATTGGTTAACGCTCAAATGTTCCAACCAATAGGAAGCCTGCGTCGAAAATTCAAAAAGCAGGCTGCGTCAGGTTGCCGTTAGCGATGCTAAATCCCACATATTTATTCCGAAACGAGCAAAAGGCAAGCAAAACGCAATAAATCTACAAATATACCTTTAAAATTAGAGCCATATTTACCGCCAGTGTGTGAGGTACGTGCTTCTCTATAAACAATAAACCTATCCATCATAATGAACTCGAGTATGATTTTGTCGCAAAACGTGATCTTCCCAATGGCATCCCTATATGTAGGCGATCTCCATCCGGACGTGACCGAAGCCATGCTGTACAGCAAATTCACCACTGCCGGCCAGGTGCTTTCGCTTCGCATTTGCCGTGACTCCCGCACTCGCCAATCCTTAGGCTACGGATACGTGAATTTCAATCAGCCTCTTGACGCCGAACGTGCGTTGGATACCATGAACTACGATCTCATCAAAGGAAAACCGATGCGTATTATGTGGTGTCAACGCGATCCTGCACTCCGCAAATCAGGTATTGGTAACATCTTTATCAAAAACCTCGATAAAAACATCGATAACAAAGCAATGTACGATACGTTCTCTGCCTTTGGCAACATTCTGAGTTGCAAAGTCGCCATTGATGACGATGGTTTCTCTAAGGGCTACGGTTTCGTTCATTTTGAAAACGAAGAAGCTGCTTTGAAAGCCATAGAAAAGGTCAACGGCATGCTTTTGAATGATAAAAAGGTGTACGTTGGGAAATTTATTCCGCGTGCGGAACGCGAGAAAGCGCTCGGCGAACGGACCAAGATCTTCACTAATATTTTCGTGAAGAATTTCGGCGAGCATATGACTGATGGACGATTCTACGACTTGTTCAGCAAATTTGGCCAGGTAACTAGCGCTGTGGTGATGAAATTTCCAGATGGTAGATCCAAAGGGTTTGGTTTCGTGGCGTACGAGCAAGCGAAGGAAGCAGAAGAAGCCGTGCGCGTCATGAATGGCTACGATTACAATAATCACGCAATTTTTGTTGGGCGCGCCCAGAAGAAGAATGAGCGTTTGGCAGAGTTGAAGAAGCGTTACGAGCAGTTG
This sequence comes from Cryptophagus acutangulus, assembly GCA_963556235.1. Lineage (NCBI taxonomy): Eukaryota > Metazoa > Arthropoda > Insecta > Coleoptera > Cryptophagidae > Cryptophagus > Cryptophagus acutangulus. The sequence goes on along the minus strand of OY744559.1, from coordinate 12,460,392 downwards.
AAAATTGAGCGCTACAATCGCTTCCAAGGCACTAACTTGTACGTGAAGAATTTGGATGATAGTTTCGATGATGATAAGTTACGCCAAGAATTTGCAATTTATGGCAACATTATTTCGGCGAAGATTATGACCGAAAATGGGCGCAGTAAAGGATTTGGGTTTGTTTCGTATAGTTCGGTCGAGGATGCGAACAAAGCGGTGAGCGAGATGAACGGTCGGATAATTGGGTCAAAACCCTTGTATGTCGCTTTAGCTCAACGCAAGGAAGATCGCCGTGCGTTTCTGAGCAATCAGTATTTGCAGCGCATTCGCTCACAGAGCGTCAATTTTCCCACGACTACGCCCCCGTTTTTGTTACCCGCTGTGCAAGCGCCCCGTTTTTATAATCATATTAATATGCGACCGACGCCACGCTGGACTGCGAGCTCAATTCGCGCGAATGGTGGGTACAATTTGATGATTACGAATGCGCCGCCGTATCGTGGAGGTTCTCGTTCGACGCCGATCCACATGAATAGTATTCGCAACGCCCGGCCGATTACTGGTGGTAATTTGCCGTCCGCCATGCGGCCGAATAGCAAGTTTTCGGCGAACAGTTTGATGCGGCCGATTGGCATGGGGCAGCAAGGGAATGGTGGTGATTCACCGCCGAAAAGTGGTGGAAGTGGTTCAGACTCGCCTGAGCAAGATTCAAAACAGGTGATTGGAGATCGACTCTTCCGAGTGGTGGAGAAGTTGTATCCCGAATTGGCTGGGAAGATTACTGGGATGCTGTTGGAGATTGATAGTAGTGAGTTGGTGGGTATGATTGATAATAAGGAGTCACTGAGAGCCAAGGTTGAGGAGGCTCTTGCTGTATTGCAAGCCCATACAACCCCTAACAATAAGGGTGTGTTAGTGCAAGATTAATTTTTTTTTTTGCATTTGATTTTATTGGATTTGTATCTGGGGTTGCGATAGTTGTAGTTTGAATTGGTACTATGAATAATTGGCTGTTTGTTGGCTTGGGTTGCTTTGGTAGTGTTTCTGTTTAATGTTGTGTGTTGAGTGGCTTTTAGGATAGGCAATTTGGTTGAACATGTCCAAAATATCTAGTTCGCATGGCATTGCATTCTTGTTATCGTTGGTATGTAGTTTATTTTAAATTTTAATCTTAATGTTGTTTTGTTATAGTAGTGTTAGTCATGTTTCGATATGTTTATTAAATTGTTTGAATTGCTTTGCATGCGTTGTTTGTTTGTTTGTTTAACAAAGGTATTGGTTTAGAATTACGTTATTATGACGATGTGTGTATCTATTAGGAATTTAAAAATATTTGTGCTGTAATTTCAAAAATGTTTCCAGTTTGAACTGAACAAAAGATTCTAGCTAGTAGTAAGCAATGTTGCCTATTTGGTGGAAAAATTAGCGCAAAATCTAAAACTAAATTTTTAATTAGCAGTCTGCATGCATTTTAAAAGTTGATTAATGCAATTAATGGACAGAATTGCAATAAATAACTATATGTTGATTAGTCACAGCCGTTATATGAAGAAAATACTATAAAATGCAGCTAAACTATTAAAACCTGCTGGCTATTCCACCGCCTCTACTATCGGAATGCGAGCTTAAATCATCTTTAACTTTCTCAACAATATTGCTACTAAAATAAGGCTCACCCACTGAAATAGGAAGGGAAGTAAGCTTCTCCAAGTGCTTCAAAATATCTTCATTAAATACAGGCGTATGGAAACCTACAAAAATCCAAAGTTTAAGTTTTAAATTTGAATTTGGCGCCTCTAATAATTAGAGCAGCGTTATATGTACCACATATAATTAGTGGCGGCATATTCAAACAACCTACCTTCAATTCCGATGGTTCCATTACTAAACATATGAAAGCGAGGGGCTTCAATGCTATCAGTAGCATTCTCCTCTTCAATTAACAAAGTGGCGATTATTTGCGAAGCAATTGCAATATCGCTGCTTCCGAAAACAAGACGACGTCCACAAATCACATTGCTATCGATTATTACGATGGGGATTCGACTGGATTGCTTTAATTCACTGGATTTTTGGTCCAATACGTAGCCAGCTTCTGTCATTTCGCCTGAGCCAAACAATGTGTGCATACCCCTAAGTAAATATTACCGGCAATTATTAATAGGTTCAGGTAGAGGTATTAATTAATTTAAGCGTACATTACGAGCGAAACATAATTATCGTTGAGATCGATCACAGCAATATTGGAAACTGTACTTTGATCGAAATTGCTACTAACGTTCCATTCGCTGTATAATAGTTTTGTTGTTTCGGCAATTGCGTAGATGTATTCGGGTTTAGTTGCGTCTTCTTCGGTGAAATTAAATTGTTCGATTTCCTTGAGGTTTCTTAGTAAAAGTGGACCAATTGATGGTAAATTTGGTACTAATATGTCGTATTTTTTGAATTTAGAATTTAACGCTACCGTTATAGTTGGTGCGTTGCTAATGTAGCTGTATAGATCTAAAAATAAATATAATAAATTAATTAGAAATGTAACGTTTGAAATTAAATTATACACTATGGCAATCTAACGAATTATATTTGCATCGTTAGTTATGCTACTCAAATAGAATAGTTGGCTACTTATTTTTGCATTGCATATTTAAATTTAATTCCACTGTAAATCAACAAACATAATAATAATTTAACAAACCATCTTCAGGAATATTGGCTATTTTAATTAAAGTCTCGCTTAGCACTGGTAGTTTTAACATTTGCCCTGCTTCAAGTCGCCCATATAGATCCAACACTTTTGCTTTGTTTATAGCTTGCACCAGAATTTTCGAAATTAAATATCCATTTCTAAAAAATCTACTTAATATTTAGTTCTTACTAATTTGTAAATATGTACCTTGCTAAATTAGCAGCTGGTTCCACCAAGTCCTTCCACGGTAAAGACCCATATTGTTGATGTGCAAAAGCCATACCTATAGCTAGTTTTGGTAAATTTTCGGACCCCACATGAGCGAAATCGATTATATTGGCTGGTAATCGAGTGCGATGATTGTAAATCATTAATTGCCCCTCGCTATATGATAGGTATAATATCATGTTCGATAGCCTTTCTAACCTCTAATTAAAATACTTACGCATCAAGCCCAGTGTTGTACGGATTCGTAACGGCCAAACAAAAGGCACTTGCAATAGCTGCATCTACAGCATTTCCTGCTTTTTTCAGAATGTAAGTGCCTATTTTGGAGCATTCTAAACTGTCAGTAGCAACACTACCGTGTGGGATAACCTGAAACCACCATTTATTTATTTGAGGTTATGTGGCATATAAGAAGTACGACTCTATTCTAACGGTAATGAGTTAAAATTGTACTCACTTGATAATCGCCGTAGTAAATTTGCACTACAAGTGCAATTGTTATAACAACAGTTAATGTAGCAAAGGCTACATTAATGAATCGTGAGCCTCCAAGGCAATCTTCGCTGCAGCAGTTTGCAGATCGGCTGCCCGATTTATTTAACGGAATATCTTCTCTCGTTTCGCTTAAAACTAATTAATAAAAAACATTTTCCAGATAAACGAGCTATAATTTAGGTGTCGTATTGACTTTCTACCTGGTTCTGAAGAAAAGCTGGACATTTTTGCTTAAACTGCTTTAGTACACATTGTTAAAACAATAAAATGAAACAATATGCGCTTTCACATTTCTTCAAGTAGCGGTCGATGAATGTATGTGTGAGTCAACCTTTTGTTTGTCTACCTACCTACCTACCTACTATTAAGTAGCGAAGGAATTTTAAATAAGGAGAAGGTGTGCAGCCTTGTGTGAAGCAGAAACGGAGATGGAAGTACCGTTATAGTTGCGTTTGGTAGAAAGAGAATCACGTCGTTATTCTAATTGATGAGGAAATTAGCATGCCCTTCAAGAATGCTTAACAATAATGTATGTATGTAGCGGAATTTTTGATTAACTTGTATTATTAAAAAAAGTGCATAATATAGATAGAATATATAAAGGTTTGGATTGGTCATGTAACACTGTAACCAATACATAAATAAATAAGATATACATTAAACAAAAACTAAACTATAATTAAATGTAGTTATCACGAAACTGAATCACTAAATGGCTACAAAATAAAATTGTTTCTTTTTACATACCATTCTACAAGCGCCAGCAAAAATATCGAGATTCTTTTTATCATCCTTATAATATAATATCTACTTATTATAATTTTGTCAAGACTCAAGACATACAAAAGTGTTAATATTCAATATTCATACATACCTTAATTAATTAAATAGGATGTCTCATCAAAACCGAAATTCAATCCAACATCCCACATTAATATCATTAATCAACTAATTAAGTAAGTAATACTTTGAAACTCAATTCAAACTGCTACAACTTTGAGAATCTTTGATAACAGTCGGCGCAGACTCTCTTCGAGTAGATTCCTTACCACTGTACTTGTCATTTCTATGTGGCGCACTATCTCTTCTTGTGGTTGGAGGTGGGTTAATATGCGAAATAAAGCTCGGCGTTGCATTTGGAATGTTTGCAACTGGCTGTTGCGGATATGGAAAGTGAGTGGTAAAATCCTTCTTGTTCGCCACTTCCTTAATCGAAGTCAAAGTCTTACTCAACCATGGCGGCCAACTATTCTTGGCACTTGTCAATTCAATTTCCGTCGCTCTCAATTGGTGGGTCAAATTCTACAAGACAAATATTCTTACATCAAATGTATTAAATCACATCACAAGAAACAAACTTGATTTCTGCATTCAGCTTCAACTCTAGCCAACTTAGTTTGGGCTAATTCCAATTCCAGCTCCCTGACTCGTTCATCTTCGTCCAGTTGATCGCCCATGCCCAGTTTCATTGCAGTTCTATTCAAAAAATCTTTGCAATTTTCACAATTAGCCACCTCCGCCTTGAAAACCACAATTAATCAAGCAAACAATTAATCCAACACTGCTGTATGTTTGTACTACCTTCAACGCATCCAATTCATTCTTTACAGAATGCACTTGCATTTCAAGACGTTGCCGAATCAATTTATAATCATCAATAATCACCATACTATTCCTCTTATCACTCTCCGCTTGATTAACTTCTCGCTTCAACATCTCCTTCAACTGCGAAATTTCATCCATCATTAATTTCCTTTCTTCCTCATAACGAACCACTGTTACACGTAATTGTTCCACTTCGTTCGCTTCACTGGCCGCATTGTCGGCCGCCTCTGAATCCAACATGATAATATCCCAGCTGTCTAGAGGAGTAACACACATAGCCACTACATGTGAAAACTCCCCCAACATTATATTTAAATAAAATAGCTTACGTTCCAAATTGTAAACACAAACCTTTCAATGCAACGAAATCGGCCTCGTACTTTCGCAGCTTCTTCACCTTCAAACCGCATGCGAGTTTGATTAATTGCTTCGCCGACTCTTCACTGCGGCATTTCTTCGGCAATGATACCCGGAAGTATTTCAAGATACCCTCAAAGTCCAATTGCAGCAAATCCTTTTTGCACAACTAAAATAATATTGTTACAATAAGCAGTTAAATGTAGTATTGATAATTTACCATTAATAAAGCCAAAGCTATTTGAAATAGAGTGTCGATGCCTTGTAAAAGGAACACATCGATGATATGGAAAACAAAATATAAAGGAAATCTGGCAGTAAATAGTGTGAGAAACCATTGCGAAGCAAACATATGCGTTTCAATGTGATGCGCACCGAAATGATTCCATAAAGCACTCAATTGTTCTTCCATTAGGCGATTAAGTTGGTAAAGCCGCAAATATAAATTGTCGAACCCATCTTTATACAAATCACGCAATCCATAGTCGTACATGAGTTTAACTAGTACACAAAAAGCTTGCTCTTCAGGCATCTGTAAATGTAGATATTAATTTAACATGCAATCGATAAACTTTATTTCGTATTTTCAAGAGCAGACCTTTACGATCGCCTTTGTTATTCCAACTTAACCACGCACTGAAGTTCAAATAAATAGTTACCAAACACTTACATGCAACAATAAAGTAGCAGCCAGAAAACTCAACCCTTGACAATATCCAACTTCAGAGTCGTACACTGCATATGCTTTGCTCACACGATATAATGAATCTTGCCCCAATCCACCAGCTTCCTTGAAAAAGTCATGTGCCGGAAAAGTGCGAGCTATATCTCTTTGTATAACCGTTTCACATGCACTCTCCTGCCAACCAATCAAGAATCAAACTAAATGCTAACTTTACCAAAAACTTTTGCAATACCTTTGTAATCAACAACCGATAGTTTTCCATCATATCCGAATTCTCCTCCACCCCTGCCAACCGCTGCCAAACTTCACCACGCAGCGCTTCCGGAATTCCTAGTCGCACTAAACCAGCCAATTGTTTCGGCCGCTGCTTCGTTGATTTCCAACGATGCAAAACATCCGCCCAACTTTCAAGCACATCTTCCGAGCAATCTTTCGACACGCGACCTGTTCCACTCAATAATGGTTCATCACCGTCCGAATGGTATTCTTCTTTCGGGGTAAGGGTGTCAATCGAAGTAATACTGGGCGATTGAATTAAACTCGACAAATTCAAATTGAGATTCAACAAATTCCGGTCTAATTCGCCCGATGTTTCCATGTTGAGCACTTCATAGTAAACATCATTCAAATCCCCAGAGACGACCTATAAGATAATGATTACATAAAATAAAATTCCTGTCTTTGTTTCGCTATCAGTGATTTATGGCTAGGAATTTTATTATTGATATTGATAATAGATTGGGGTCAATAACTTGAACTACTATTAACATAAACAAACCTCTTTTAAGTTCAAAAAGAATTGTTGTACCAATGATTTCTTTTGAAAGTACCAAAAGGTGCGTTCGTTTTGGCCCGCCACTCGAACCACTGTTTCTATTAGAAACCGTACAGGTTCTTGTATACCTCTGATTACCAAATCGACAGCTACAGTCATGAACTGCTTTATTTCTTTCGGTGTTTCCAAATTAAGTGGCTCAAACGATGATTCAGTTGGGTCCCAAGTTGCACTTATTAAAGTGCAATTGCGATCCATTGAAATTGAACTGTTGCCGGATGTCAAAGTTGATCCCATTTTCTCTTTCTACAAATCGAATTACAACAAAATTCACTCTAACTACTAACAATCAAGCAAAGATTTACCATTTCCAACAGCCGCATATCCGAATGCCTTACATGCTTCCCAGCTGCTACCAAAACCCCAAAACATCTCTCAATCAGCAACACCGGCCCATTATCCGAAACTTGTCGTATACTGATCGCCAACTGCTTTTCCACATTCGCTTTCAACCTAAACCCATTCTTATCCTTTCCCACCGTCGAATAATTTCCTTTCCCATCATCTTCCTTAATCTCCAAACAAACCTCAAACACGTACAACAACGTGCGCACTTCAGGCAAAATTGACGTAACCGAACCACTCAGCAAATCAGCAGCCGAAGCTACCGAACTACTCATCGATCTTGGTACTCTCAAAAAAGCTTTAGCAAAACAAGCGGAAACACGCGACACTGCTTCGGCAATATCGCATCGGAAAACATGGCACTGGAATATGGCTGATTCTTGAGTTTCTCCATGCGACCAAGTGAACGCAAAGCAGCTAGCTTCACTTGTTTCAACGGAGCCGCGAGCGTAGAATAAGATTCGATGGATTTCGTAGCGAGATATTACAGAGTTTGTACTTGCGTCGTATAATCTGCAAGGACGGTCAATTATTTTGAGTCTAGACTAAGATAAGTAAGAATATGCTTACACTACGATGCCTTGGGAACAAGATGGCACTGAGACAGCAATTTTAATGCCCGCTTCAAGGCTTTGTTCGTTTAATATGGCCATGTTGCGCTGGATTTCCGCTTCGGATTTGGGGGCGTTTATAGCAGCCGCTCCCAAATATGTCACGCCAGCAAAAATTGTACATTCTTGATCGACATCTGAAACTAGTTTGAAAACATTTTCCGCGCACATATACATTTTAAAACAGAATAAATAGTTTTAAAATCGACTTCTACAGGGGAAATACAATCTACTTACTACTACCCTCTTCGTCGTCTTCGTCACTAAGATCGGGTTTCATCGTGTCGTGCTTCTCGGTTGGACTTTGCGTGTCTTTGACCATTTTTACAGTTTGGTCGTAAAAGGTTGATTGTCCAATTTTCGTGCCATTGTCATCATCATCATCAATAACTTGATTCATTTCGATATCGTTCTCTGGTTCGCGTAACACTTCGCTGAGAGCGTCCTTCAGTTGGTTGAGATCGCCGTTTTTGAAATCCAAAGTGGGCGTCTTACTGATGCCTGGTTTATCGCCAATTATATCGAACTCTTCACTAGTAGCTACAGACTCATTCGATTTCACACTTAAACTATCCTCCATAACGAACTGAAACAATCATCGTTGCAGGAGGGTGGAATGCAAATTCGATCCGAAGCAAATGTCAGATTGGATTGTAAGATGATTGCACTTACTCTTTTGTGGTTTAAAATAAGCTTTGAGAAGTCATCTGAATCGATTGTACTACATTCTTCGAGTGTTTAATTATTGCTGTGAGATTAATTGTATTTTTTGTAATTATTTATGACTTTTGACATTTGGTTTGATTTGACGTTCGGTTTAAGGAACACATGCCTACTCGTAGGTAAAATAACCGCGCATGCGTTTAACTGACCATTAGGGAGAATGGACAATTCAATTCAAATTAATCGCCGGAATTGGAATATGTGTATATTTGATTTTATAATCTATTATGCATTTTCATATGTTTATGCAACGTACCGGAATGTGCACATTTAAAGTCGCACAATTTGCAAATATACGGTTTTAAACCGTTGTGTATATTCATATGCTGTCGCAACTCGGATTTATTACTCAACTTCTTCAAACAAACGGTGCACTCATAGCGTTTTTCACCTAAATTCAATCAAAATAAATCAATGAAACCACTCATAATATAGCAGTATAATTCTAACCTGTATGACTTCGCAAATGCGCGCTAAGATGTGAAGAAGTAATAAATCGTTTAGTACAATCAGGAAAAGTGCAATTATACGGCTTCTCGCCCGTATGCACTCTCATATGTATCCGTAACTCACCCGAACTAAATCCACTGTAACCACAAATAGTGCATAACGCATTTTTCTGTCCACTATGTCTTGCTGTATGTTCCTCCAAGCCAGCCTTACGTGCAAATGTCTGCAAGAATTAACGGTAATTATATATCGTAATTGAAAAAAAAAGTGATACTTTTGGGCACAACGTGCATAAAAAAGGCTTTTCCTGCGTGTGAGTAAGCATGTGTGCTCGTAAAAGCGCATTTAGTTTGAATCCTTTGCCGCAAGTCGCACAAATGTGTGGTTTTAATCCGCTGTGGTCCAGTAAATGGTTCTTTAATAAAGTCTTGTTCGAGTAAGCTTTGCTGCATAAGTCGCATTTGTACTTTTTCTCACCTACAAACCCATATAGCAAGTAAATAAATTTTGTTGATTGGACATAAGTTGATGGTAAACACTCTGCTATTCTGGACCTCACAAATCAATTAAATAAACATTTGTTTAGGTTTGTACCTGTATGTATTAATTTATGTTGAATGAGATATCTTTTTTCCTTGAATTTTCGATCGCAAAGTGAGCAAGCGAAAGGCATATCACCGGAATGCATTCGCATATGTACCTTTTAATAAAGAAACATGATGAAGCATTGGTCAATCTATTTGTATTTACCACATACAATCAAAGGTCTATTCGTTTTGTAGGTTTTATCACATTCATCACACCTGTAGACTTTTTTTCCTCTGCCATTTCGATTCGGCTTTTCACTTGTATTTACCTCAATATTTGTATTTTGTAAGTCCTCAGCTACACCACTTTTGTGGCCGTTTTGGTTATCGGAAATATCACTATCGCCTATTTCTATAATAATAATTATTGCATTATTAATACGAATTAGTACTTTTAATTTACCAAATTTAATGCAATCCTTTCTTTCAGTAGTACTATTTTTAATTTCATTGTTTCTCAAAGTACTATCGGCATATTCTGCTTGTATTTTAAAGTCGTATGCTGCTTTTAAATTATATAAGCATTGACTGCAAATGTTTGCTGATACACTATCCTCAATATTCACCTAAAATAGCGCAGATTAAAATCTCGAATGCAAAAAAATGTTGCTTTAATTAACTTGTATTGCAGTGCAAGCCATCAGCATAATTTTAATTTCACTATCATGGATTGATTTACAATGGGTTTCTTCAATGCATTGTTTTAAACAAGTCCGGCACACATTTTCATCATACGTTTTCATTGTTTTTGTTTGTATCGCTATTGTTATTGTTAAAATTACGGTGGCTTATTGACAAATGACAACTTTGACGGAGTGAAAAATAAAAACAAAAATAAAAACTCGCATGCGCAGTGACCATTTTGCCAAAGAGTCGTTCGTTTCACAATACCACCCAACATTTAATAAAGTTATAAAGACGTATTTTATATTGGAGTAAATATAACTATACTTATTGATACTTAATTATTGATACTTATTGACACTCTCTATTGTCAGTTGTTTTTTTTTACCCAATAGTCAGTTTTACTCCATTAAAAATGCAGTTGCTACCTTGGTTTAATTCTACGTCATCACTAATACGGGTGTATGACATATCGAATGTGTATTGCGATTGCATACTTACAACCACAACTTTTATCGTTAAACTTTGCTATAAATGAGAAACTTAACAAACTCATAAGCATGACCATAAATAGTAAAAACTAATCTGTTTAAATTCATCATCCCAAAATTAAAAAACCGTTCAACAACCCGTTTTATAAAGATCCATAAAAATGCGCAGGCGTCCCTCTATTACCCACCCCAAAAACATCAATTCTCTTTGTTTACCTCCCAAGCCAAACCAAACCCACCATCTTGAAAATTCTTACTATTCATTCCTAGTAGCCACCCAACAATCATCAAACAAAGTGCCAGTCAACCAGCATTAAAGTGCGTCCCATGGACGATCCTGCCAGAATGATGGGGCACGGGGGAGGCGGCTTAATGCCGCCACAGCCTTACGGCATGAACCCCCAAAGCGACACCCCGTCGGGCGACAACGAACCCCGTAAACAGGACATCGGAGAAATCCTACAACAAATCATGAACATCACGGACCAAAGTTTGGACGAAGCGCAAGCTCGCAAACACACTTTAAACTGTCACCGAATGAAACCAGCTTTATTCTCCGTATTATGTGAAATTAAGGAAAAAACCGTTTTGTCGCTTCGCAACACACAGGAAGAGGAGCCGCCCGACCCCCAATTAATGCGACTCGACAACATGTTGATCGCGGAAGGCGTCGCAGGGCCGGAGAAAGGCGGCGGCGCTGGGGCTGCTGCTTCGGGCTCGGCCGCCGCGCAAGCTGGCCAACCGGACAACGCCATCGAGCACTCGGATTATCGTGCAAAATTGGCACAAATCCGCCAAATATACCATCAAGAGCTCGAAAAGTACGAGCAAGCTTGCAATGAGTTCACTACACACGTCATGAACTTGCTGCGGGAACAATCGCGCACACGTCCCATTACACCGAAGGAAATCGAACGCATGGTGCAGATTATTCATAAGAAGTTCAGCTCGATTCAAATGCAGCTGAAGCAGTCGACTTGCGAGGCGGTTATGATTTTACGGTCACGATTCTTGGATGCAAGACGTAAGCGGCGTAATTTTAGTAAGCAAGCGTCGGAGATTTTGAATGAATACTTTTATTCGCATTTGTCGAATCCATATCCGAGTGAAGAGGCAAAGGAAGAGTTGGCAAGAAAGTGTGGTATTACGGTGAGTCAGGTGTCGAACTGGTTCGGCAATAAAAGAATTCGGTACAAAAAAAACATAGGTAAGGCGCAGGAGGAGGCGAATTTATATGCAGCTAAAAAAGCTGCAGGGGCATCGCCGTATAGTGGCACTCCTACGCCTATGATGTCGCCCGCGCCACCGCAGGACTCAATGGGTTATTCTATGGGTTCTGCATACGATCAAAGCTCAGCATATGATGCAAGTAGTTGCGGTTATGACCCAATGCATGCACAAGAGTTGTCGCCTTAAGTATTTTTAAGTTAGGCTACCTTGTGTTGTGTATGCTGAAATTGAGTGTATACCAGTTTGATAGTTTTAAGGTTTTCTATGTGCATTAATATTCGTAATGTTTTAATATGTTTGCTTCCAATTTAGCTTTAAGTATTATTCTAGAAACCATAGACTTGCAATTAGAATTCAATTGGTTTTTCTTTTTCAAGCTGCATTAGTTTTACAAAACTTGTTTGTATCTAGATAATAAATTCAATGTGAGTTTTAATAGTTTTCTTATTTTAGTGGATAATTCCATGTAAATATTCCTGCAATCATTCAAAAAATACAGTTTATATTTGGATTTGCAACTTTGTAAGCGCCATTTACCATATCAAGGTCATCGTTCCTCTAACTATTTCCATAATTAATATTCCATTTGAATTACTATGTTAATTTTTTTGTTTAAAAATGCATATTACAATTACTTATAATAAATATAAATATCATTCCTCAAAATACCGTTAACTTCTTTTTATCACTGCGCAAACTTTGCTCGTTCCTAATATTCAAAGCTTCACTTTGCAATCGACTTAATTCACTATACTTTGCTTGCAATTGTTCATTCAAACTCTTATGCATCTGCGACCGCACGTCTTTATGCCGACTCAATGAGTCTCTTACCTTCTCCAGATCGCGTTCAACCCGTCGAATATTTTCATCAACTTGCAACCCTGCTACATTCAAATTACGACAAGTCTCCTTTTTCACTTCTTGTCTATGCTTACTGTTTCGCACCTTTACACTATCAGCGCCATCTTCACTCGACAAAGTCTTGTTAATAAAATTGAACACATCGCTCTTACTCTGATCGCTTTCGTAAGCTCTTTGATTACGCAACTCTTGTTTCTTTTGTATGCGTTTTAACTTGCGCTCCACACTAAATAAGTCTTTGTCGCCGCCGGCGTTTTCTCGTAGTTTCATGCAATGATCCAGCGATTTGCCAGCAGGTAGAATGATGGCAGTTACGGGGTTGATTCGGCCATCAGCATGCCGGCCAAGGCCGGTTCCAGTTATGTAGCCCATTTGTTGCATCAATTTTGAACCAATTCCCTAGAAAATTATTAGGTTGGCCATAAAATATTTTTTTTAAAGTATGCAACCGTGCATACACGTTTTACAACCTTTGTATGCTTTTCCCAATCGCCAAGCCCTTGATTCGCTGGTGTAATCACTAAACTCATATTAATCACATCCTCATCATTTTCCACTTCATTTATAACACCTTCTTCATCTAAACCATCACTATCAATGTCTCCTTCTAATGGAAACACATGTTCCAATTTAACTTCCATTTCTTTTTGGTTGGATTCGAATTTAATAAAGCATCTATCGTTGTAAATTCGTCGAATAGACGCTCGGTACCATAAATCGTCCTCTTTTTTAGCGAGAATAGGACTGCCTATGACTAGTTGGTCGAATTTTGGTTCAATATAATCCTGTAGATCCGTGGATAAAACTAATTCTCCGTGGGAGAATCGGCATTTGTCTTCGGGAAATTTGCATTCGCTGTCGAAATAATACGGACAAGGGAGCATTTCTTGGTGTGTTGGATTTATGAATAGTACCCGAACCTTAAAAGAGTTGTAAAAAATCTTCATTGAATTTACAACATAATAAAATAATTACTTTTCTATCATTTTCTGCTACAGAGCATATCATCGCATTGTGGTAGGCAATTGAGCCCCACTGGTGTTCGTGGGGTGCTCGACATTTTTTGCCCTCTATGGCGTCAAAAGTATTGGCGTTTATTTGGATCGTGGAGTTTTGGACAGCTCCTTCTTTTGCCATTTCAGACTACAATGTGATTTTAGGAATTGTGCATTATGTTTTCAGGTTTTTTACCATAAATAAAGCAAATTCGTCTGTCTTTTCATCGGGTTGAGTTGTAGATGGGTCATCCTGCTGATCGTCTGTAAGAGTCAATAATTCGGTTATGTTTACTTTCAGTGCTAGCAGTTCGTTTTTCTCATCTTCTGTTATGCATTGTTCAATTGCAGTGTTGATTTGTTTTAGCTAGAATAAGGAACTTAAAAAGAATACAAGCGATAATAATAGGATGGAGAAACCTGTTGTTTGTACATAAGTATTTCATTTTCTTCCATATTTACTTTTTTTTTAATAAAATAAAAATACAATTTTGACAGTATTTATAACGTTTTCTAATCGGTGTATTTGTGCGCACTATCGGTATATCGATCCTTTGTTACCAACGCAAGTTGAAAAGAATCGGAGGTATAGCTACGGGCACTACTGCGAATTGTGGAAAACGCTATCATTTCATTTTTGACACTATGATTATTTAAACTACAAGGTTAATTAAAAGTAAACTGCATTACCAAAATATGTTAAGATATTATATTGCATTATCTATTTTTTTTTAAATACTAAATGTAAATTAGTTTAACTAATAAAGAAACCTATTAGTAAATTATTTTTTTGCAGAGCTACCAACAAAAAAAAAAACAAGAAAATTACTAGAAAAATATGACAGACGACTCCTTGAGTTAGTTCAAGATATGCTAAAATATTTCTTCAAATAATCAAGTATTGAGCTGTTTTACTAACAAATTCGACAACCAAACAATAATGGACAACACTAGCGATGAAGGTAAGTCATCCAGCTCAATCCAATAACCAAAATACTAAAAAACTATAAATTTTAGAAAGTGGTTCAGTCAAACAATCCTCGAAACAAAGCAACGTATTACCGTTACACGGCAATGAAAGAACTATGAACTTAAACCCCCTAATCTTAACCAACATTCAAGGGTCCCACTACTTCAAAGGTAACCACTACAAAATGTCCAAAAACTTGAAAGCAAAACGTTCACTTTTCAGTTAACCTATACGAACTGAAAACCTATCACGAAGTGGTCGACGAAATCTACTACAAAGTCTCACACTTGGAACCATGGGAAAAAGGCTCACGTCGAACAAGTGGACAGACTGGTATGTGTGGCGGTGTTCGTGGCGTCGGAGCGGGCGGGATCGTTTCCACGGCCTATTGCCTCCTGTATAAATTATTCACTCTGAAACTCACCCGCAAGCAGTTGAACGGCCTAATTACACATTGTGACTCGCCGTACATCCGTGCCTTGGGTTTCATGTATGTTCGATATACTCTACCTCCCGGACATTTGGTTGAATGGTACGAGCCGTATCTTGAAGACGAGGAGGTGCGTACTTTCAGGTAGAGTGACATCTATCTTTTGTTTGCAGATTTTTTTGTTGGGTTTGAGTGTAGAATAGAAATTAATGTTGTTAGTTTTGTAGGAGCTCGATGTGAAAGCGGGCGGCGGGCAGACTATGAGTATTGGAATGATGTTGAGACAATGGTTGGTTAAGTTAGAATGGTTTTCAACGCTTTTTCCGCGGATTCCTGTGCCGATTCAGCAGAAGATTAAGAAACATCTTGATGTAAGTTAGCCTTAGAATCGATACAAATATTGGGTTTATGAACTATCGATTTGTTTAGGGTCGCTTTCCACCTCATGCCATACAAGCAGCCAATGAACGAGCCCGAGAAGGTCGTAAACATGAAAGGGAGCAGCAGCAGCAACAGCAACAAAACGAGTGGCCAACCAGAGAACAACGCAATGAACGTGCACCAGTAAGGGAAGATTTACGTAGAGATTTTTTGCGAGATGATGATCGACGAACTGATCGTCGATTTGAACGATACGATCGAGATTCGGAACGAAATCGTGATCGTACGCACAAAGATCGTGAGCGGAGTCCCAGAAGGGAACGCAGTCCACATAGATCTCACCATAAACATTCGAGTAAGGAGTATAAAAGCAGGGATAGATATCGTAGATAAATGTTTCACGACTATTTGTATGTGAAACTTATATTAATTATTAATTTAATTTTAATTATAATACACTAAGTTTTATTTTAATTTTTTAGAAGCTATTTAATTATATTTGTTTGATTAAATATAAGTGTTTTAATTCTGACTGAATTGTGCAATCAATTTGAATTTGGTAGCAAAACTGATTATAGATTTCTGTAAGTCAACAGCAACGATAAGTGTCAAAAGCAAAGCTCTCTATTATCTCTGACCAACATAACGCAAAATATCCCTAAAGAAACTGACGTGGTTCTCCATCCTGCACATGCGCACGCACTATATGTTCCTTATATTTTCTGTGTGTTTAGCTAGCCGGTGGCTGAAATAAACATGGTTTTCCTAAATTTCTACAAAAATAACATAACTTTCCTACTTTTAGCCTCAATCTGTGAAATTCTAAGCAGTGAAGTTCCTAGACCACGCGGTGTATCATTATCTCGCGCCATTCTATACACCCCCGACACGAACTTTGCCTGTTTTGACGGCACCAAAACGATCCCATTCACACAAGTAAACGATGACTATTGCGACTGTCTCGACGCCAGCGATGAACCGGGCACTTCCGCATGCATGCATGGCACCTTTTACTGTGTAAACGCCGGCCACAAGGCCCTTAATATTGCATCGAGTCGCGTGAACGACGGCATTTGCGACTGCTGCGATGGCAGTGACGAGTATTCTAACCTAAAAAGTTGCTCAAACAATTGTCTGGAATTGGGACGAACGGCACGCGAAGACGCGCAACGCCATGCCGAACTGGTCAAAGCTGGCAAGCAAGTCCGAGCTGAGATGAGTCAAAAAGGGGTGCAATTGAAGCAGGAGAAACAAAGCAAGCTTGATGAATTGCAGAAGAATAAAGATGAGGCGTTCAAATTGAAGAGTGAAAAAGAGCAGTTGAAGAAAGAGGCGGAGGAATTGGAATCGGCCGCTTTGGAGTATTATAGAAAGTTGGAGGAAGAAGAAAAGAATAGGAAAGCCGAAGAAGATGCGACCAGAAATCGAATGGAAGCTTTGGAAACGTTTAGTCGATTCGATTCAAATAGTGATGGAATGCTTGAATTGGCTGAGTTAAAAATCAGTCAAATTTTTGATAAAGATAAGAATGGCGAAGGTTTGTAATTCTATATAGTGTTGTAGTTGATGCGACATTTCACATTTGTATAAAATACAAATGTAAAAATGTTGGTAAAAGCTTCTTTCCGCTATTTTAAAAGTCAAATCTAGTTACGTTTCGTTATTTCGTCATTAGTTCTTATGACGTGTCACTTTTCATGTTAGCTGTCATTTTAATTTTTATATAATTTTAGTAACGGATGAAGAAGCCAAATACTTCCTAAGCGACCAGGAAGCAATTGGCGTCGAAGAATTCATTGAAAAAGCATGGTCCCATGTGAAACCCTATATTCTAATGGACGCCGGTTTGTACAAAGGCCCCGCACCCGAGACTACTGAAAACATGGAAGAAGGTGAAATTGAACATGAGCAAGAAGATCAACCAGACGACCAAAGCGACGATGACAACGACGAAGAAACTGAAGAAGAACCAACTGAAGAAAAGGCACCAGTCACGTACGACGACGAAACGCAAAAGCTAGTCGAAAAGGCGACGGAAGCTCGTAACGAATTCGCAAATGCCGATAAATACGTGCGCGACATCGAAAATGAAATCCAAAGCATTCACGATTATCTCGAAAAAGATTTCGGAGAAGATGAAGAGTTTGCAGCATTAGAAGGACAATGTTTTGAGTATAGCGATCACGAGTACATTTATAGAGTTTGTCCGTTTGATAAAGTGACGCAAACCCCAAAGTCGGGAGCTTCGGAAACGCGCTTGGGTGTCTGGGGCAAATGGGACGGACCAGTAGAGGGTAAATACGAGGCGATGTTGTACGAGCGGGGGCAGTCTTGTTGGAATGGACCGCAACGATCGACGCGAGTGCGTGTCAGTTGTGGCAGTGACAATCAGGTGTTATCGGTTTCGGAGCCAAATCGGTGCGAGTACTTTATGGACTTTATAACACCAGCCGCTTGCAAAGAAATTGAGGCTAGTAATGAGGATGTTCATGATGAGTTGTAATTGCGTATTTCAAATTTGTAATGTTTAAGTTTAACTGTTTCACGGGGTATTTCAATCAATCGATTTTTTATGATACAATATTTCAGTTTTTTTTTTTTTTTGTATATATGATAGTAAATATAGTACATCTTACGTGATTCTTAATTGTGACTTGTTTATTTTCTAATCTACAGTGTCAAATAGTCGGTGGAAGTCAATGAAAATTTCGAGGTTAGTATTTCGAAAAATGGCCAAATTAGAGAGACTACCCTACTTGCCTCTAAATTAGGGGTAAAACAATAAATTGTTGGAGTGAATAAAATATGTATTCGGCAGAGACACGGTTCGAAGAGATGAAGAAATCTCTTCAAAGCGCGTCTCGGAATTAGGCGGTTCAGTGGAAATGAAATCCATCTTATATGCAGTCCAACAATTAATTGTTTAACCGTTAACCCCCTAAAAATTGAACTATATATAGGACAACTTCTATAAACTTTCGGTATTCCAGTCTCAGATCAAATTCACCGCATCCACAACAACAATATTACAATTAAATCGCAAAGTAGATGAAAAAGTTTATCATATAAGTAATATATAATATATATTCACCTTTAATTGATGGAGTAATCCGTATTATTCGTCAATAAGAGCCCGAAAGTGTAATCCTTGAATTATATCAATTATCAAATGTACATGAACACACCGCACATATATTGCGGTTTACATATCTAAAATTGACGAAGCGCGTTCAAACAAACGTCTGCACTACACCGAGACCGGACACAAACTGAGACTAAATGAGTTATACGCTGTGAAAAGTAGTGCGCGCTGAGCGGTGAGATGACTGCATCGGTTGCAATCAGTTTTTTATTTAAACTAATGTAAAATCAAACAAAAAATACTTGGAATTTTATGATTTAACACTTAGCGAATATTATTTAAGGCTTATTTAATTTTAATTGAAATCAAATAGATTATCGTTCCTATTTTTATTTGTCCGCGATGGTAGATTTGAATAATTAATTATTATATAATTCAAACAAACGCATCTATTTAATAAATAAAAAATCATCAATCACGTATTTTTAATGTTAAGGCCATCTTTTATGCTTTATGCAATAAACATTCCACAAAAAATTTATAGAATTGCTTTTCTCTCGCCCATTTAAACCCAATGTAACGATACTATTTATTTTTGTTTAGGCAACCAAAAATACTTTCTTTGAGTAATGTGAATTCAATGAATATTCAACTCTTTTACGAAATTCGGAGGCCCCGCCTTTTTCGCATAAAACATCCGAAATTCGTATGCATGAAAACGAGGCTTAATTGCGTGAGCACACCGTGAGTCAGTAATTTAAGTATCTAAAGTCACTCACTAGTTGGTTTGGTAGCACTGGTAAAGTGTCAATGGCCAAAAAAAGTCGTGGGGAGTATAAATTCGCCGAACCTTCTTTATTTAGTTACTCGCCGTCTTTTATTTCTATTTATTTCTGCTGTGATACTTAGATAGTCATAAAGTGCAATGTTCCGATTAAATTTAATCAGACTTTTAGTCACAATAACTGCAATCGGTTGCGTAAAAGCCCACGAAGATGATGTTCACACAGTGAAATACACTGCAGACAATTTTGCAGTTGAACTACCAAAGAAAAATAATTTTGTCATGTTCTACGCGCCTTGGTAAGAAAACACATCTAAAACAAAATTAATCCAACCACTAAAAAATTGTCTAGGTGCGGTCATTGCCAACGTCTGGCCCCCACATGGGAACAACTCGCCGAAATGCTCAATGAAGACGATAGCAACATACGAATAGCAAAAGTGGACTGCACCACAGATGTAACAGTGTGCTCCGAACAGGACGTGACTGGTTATCCAACTCTTTTATTTTTTAAAATCGGCAGCACCGAAGGCGTTAAATTTAGAGGCACTAGAGATCTACCTACACTTACCACATTCATTAACGAGCAATTAAGAGATGTGGGTTCACTCGCTAGTTTAGTTTTAGTGAGGTTGTAGTAATTTTGGATTTATAGGGCGACGATATTGATGAAAATGAGGTAATCGAAGCACCAAAACCCGTCAATGGTTTGATTGAGTTGACCGAAGACAATTTTGATAAACACGTCTCAAGTGGCAAGAATTTCGTCAAGTTTTATGCACCTTGGTGCGGACACTGTCAACGTTTAGCACCAATATGGGAACAATTAGGTAGAAAATAGAAAACAATACAAAGAAAATAGAGAATAAATACATGACAATATTTTTTAGCCAAGTCGCTTGAATTCGAAGGGGGCATCAGCATTGCAAAAGTAGATTGCACGCAATATCGCTCCGTTTGCAATCAATTCGATGTTAAAGGCTACCCTACCCTGTTATGGATTGAAGATGGCAAGAAGATTGAAAAATACCAAGGCGAACGCAGCCACGAAGAACTAAAAACATACGTAAATAAAATGCTTGGCTCAAACGAACTGAATGCTGAACAAGAGAAATCTGATGAAAACGTCGATTTCGTTGGTGTATTGAATGGCGAAAATTTCAAGCATGGCATTGAAAGTGGCGTTACTTTTGTGAAATTCTTTGCACCTTGGTGTGGTCATTGCAAACGATTAGCACCCACTTGGGAGGAATTGGGCAAGAAATTCCAAGCGAAAGATGGAGTCCACATCGTCAAGGTCGACTGCACTTTGGAGTCAAACAAAGATCTTTGCAACGATGAGGATGTTGAAGGATTTCCTACAATTTTCCTATACAAAGATGGACAAAAAGTGTCTGAATACAGTGGCAGTCGATCTTTGGATGATTTGTACGATTTTGTAATTAAGCATGTTGGTCATGATGAATTGTAAATTAGTTTGGTTTGGTCTTTTAGTCCCTTTTATATTAAAGTTTTTCTATAAATAAAATTCGTTTCACAATTGATTGCTAAATTTTAAACAATTTTTCATTTTATTTCATGCTTATAAATACATAATTACAAACTACATCATCATCATCGTTTATGTACACTTCGTTCTGTACAAACTAATGAAGAATCTAAGCTTCATTTATTTGAACTTGCAACATTGACTTAATTCAAGTGTGATTATTGCTCGATACTATTACACCTAGGAGTAGATAGAAATAATCTAATAAAGTAGTTTACAGAAAGGTGCTTGGCCTGAATTACCTATTATTATTATTTATTTTAGTTTTAGAAATTGAGCAGGTAACAAACTAAAATTGGACCCAAACCTAAACATGTGCCAGTCTTTAAAAGTCTAATAAAGAAGGACTAAATGGTGATGAAAGGACGATGCCAAATGATGGCTAGGTCACCGCACCCTTCCTGAAGGTGATCGCAAATTCGAACGTATGTAACCGGTGCGATAATCAATAACATCGCGTCGTTGCGCCCCTTGGAAACCAAGCCGATTCCTTCGGCTCCATCTAAAACAGTTTTGCAAAAACATGCATTGCGTTCTGTAACTCATGCAATCTTATAGGTACTTATTAGATGCTGCTTTACCCAGTTTACATTAATAGAGTCGGCAACACAACAGAAAACAGAAACCTAATTACTTTAATTAAGCCTTTTATAGAAAATGAAAAAGAAACAAAAAACACTCACATGTTCACAAAGGGCGTCTTAATGGTGTAAATTGTTCTGGGAGTGACGAAGATCCTCTCGCCTGTAGAAGGAGGCTCTGAATGGTGTGAGTGTATGTGTGCACCAGATTTTATTTAATTATGATATGAATTTGCCAAAAATTACACCATACACACACCGAAGCGCAAGAAACAGCATAGTATACAATGAACAAAACTAGTTAGGTATAGTTTAAGTTTAAAACAAATTATAGTAATGAAAGAAGGACGTGCAGAAATTATAAACAAATTCAGCTGCATTTGGTGACGGCGGGTGGGTGGTTGGCACTATACAATAACAAGTGTCTGTTTAATGTTTTGTGATTGTTGAATTAAATTATAATTATATCTACAACAAACTAGGTATACTAGAACTATTAGATGATGATTCTATTTGATGTGGATCGATGAAATTAAAACCAGATATAAATTTATTGTCTATTATAGAGGGATGGATTTGTATTCTATATAAACAAGTCAAATTCATACAGTTTCGTCAACTTTTTCCTATTTTTCTATCGTATTTTATATAGCATTAAGAGAGCTACGCAACCCACTACACATACATACATTAATTCTCGCTTTTTACCCCTATTTGGGGTTGGCATACTATAAATAAGGAAAGACAAGTAAGTTACTAATCAAACTAAAATTTCTAAGTATTCACAAAACCAATTCATTTCAAAATCTAACTAGACTATAGGGTTTATTACACACAATACGGGGACGGGGCCTATAAATCAGCAATGCTTGCACGCATCATTTTTATATTCAACAGGTGGATGGTGTGTCTGTGATAGAATTTCAAACAACCAATTGAAACTATTGCGTTTCAATTGGTTCATGATATAATTTTTCACACCAAATTGATAAATATAAAAACGCAACGATCCTATTAAAGAGAATGAAACATTACTGATTGAATACGTGGAAAAATCAAAATAAAAAAGTGTCAACTAAAAATGTATATCGATTGCAATAATAGTAGCTTGAATGTGGTATGTGTCCGGTATGGTGTTTGTAGATGTTTGATTTCAAACCAAAATAAAATTAGAATAGAAGAGAATAAGACAAATGAAACCAAAGGATAGACAAGACAATAAGGCAAGTAGAGTAAACGTGCATTATCAGGTCGGAATAGAAACAACAAATTACGGCTTACCTCGCACTGTGGCTCAAAAGGATGATATTTCTGTAACAAGCGCAATTTATTGAGTTAACAAGATTTATCTAAAAATAAACATACTAAAAAAAGCATTTTTTACAATGCTGCTAATAATTAATGGAATACCAAAGCACTACATGCGTGTATTATAATTACAAAGTGTTTGGTTGATAATTCGATTAGAGGCATTTCGTATAGGACAGTATACATTTTTAGTTTCATTTTGTATAGAAATTGGTTTTTGTATTATAATATAATTGTAGTTGGATACAAAAACAAGCCAATTTGAAAATTCGAAGCAAAAAAAACTAGCATTAGAATTCGACAAACCTTTCTTCGTAGCATACGACTCGATTTTCTGTAAATCAAAACGTTTTACTGTCACAATTCCAAGAACAACTTAAATTCGGGATGAAAACGACCTCAACACTCAAATATGCCTTTTTATAAAAATAAATTACTTTTCAGCTATAAACTATCGCGTATCAAAAATGTATGCATGGTTGCATACTCTAGTGTTTCAGATTTCTATTTAAACATAAATCCGGCTTTGTTTTGCCCGTTATTAAAAACTAAATCCTTACCTAAGCAAGCGTGTAATGTAATCAGGCCAATTATCCGGAAACATAACCAAAAAGAATCCAACAGCAATCAAAATCATTCCCGCCAACTTCATCCCTTCAAACTGAGCGCCATATAGCACCACATCCAACGCTACAAAACACACCAATTTTAGACACACATTTAAAGAGGGTAATGCACAAATACCTGCTGAAACTGGAACGGCTGTGATCAAACCTAAGGTAATAAAAAGATCGTAGGTTAGAGCAACACTAAAGTTACCCAACAAATTGGCAACAAGAGAAAGACAACTGGCTGCCAGTAGCGCAGGCCATGGCAATTTATCCCAATGTAAAGTTTCCACGCCAGTTAAGAACAAGCCCAAACTGAGCGGCCATAATAGTGCCGCATTCAACATTCCAATGATGGAGAAGAACAGCGCCACCTGACCGTATGTAGCGTCACCAATCACCTTCTTAAACAACACTTTGTAGACAGCCGAACCAGCAGCTGCAGATGTAGCGAGCACAACGCCACCTAGTGTTGGACTGCCAGTAATGCCGTCCATGTATGCCAACAAGGCGACGCCTGTATCGCAAATTATCACAGCCATTATCTGGAAAAATAAAAATTAAAACTTGATTTTGTTTAGGGGTGCCAGTTAGTTACTCGTATGCCGACAAATTGTTCGTGTAAGATAACCCATGAAAGTAGATAGACAAAAGATACGTTGGTGGCGAAAAGTGCCATTACATCGGTCGCTAGAAGAATTCGCAACGACATTATGTACATGTAGTTAGTGCCCACCCATAGAATACAGAATAAACTGCATCGAGTCATAAATCGGCCTATAATTGAAAAAAATTCTATTATTTAAACATTTACATTTGCTATCACGAACAAAAAAGTACTGCGGAATGTATGTTTGGTTGCATACTCTTAGCTTAACATCTTTCGTACGCGATAGTTATTTATTAATTTATTTACCGGCAGTAAAGCCTTTGTCTCTAAAATCCCGAATGCTTTCTGATAATATATCAGACATGGATTCACAACGATCAGTTGTCAATCGGCTTAAAAAGTATAGCGGAAAAAATAGCATTGTCCAGTTCGTTACGAACCAAGTGGTGAAAAAAGGTGCCTGATACGATGCACTCTAAAGTTTAAATTTAATTAGCATCATGTTTTTAACAAGCTAGCGTTATACTTGCATATTTTTCCACTAAAGTCATGTTGAGACCACTAGTGTCATGTGGTAGCAAAATGGGATCTTCGTCGTCTACATCTTTGGAACGTCTTAGATAGAGATATTTGATACAATGAGTTGCACCGACCCAGGAAGCAGTCACACATACTGTTACCCATATTCCAAAGTAGATCTGCAAATTACGGAAAAAGAGAGGTCATTTAAGATGAGTTGAGGAAGGATATGTGCTTTGTATTTTATATAACATGCTTTCACCCGCTTCGTTGAGTAATTTTACATCAGAACAAGTCATAATTACCTGTTAACTGTTTATTTTTTGATTATAAATATTGGTTAGTGATGTTTGCGTGATAAATTTAAGTTTGTTAATTAATTCCACCACGATCAAATTGTTTAGTGTTTAATTTTACTCATTTATTTATAAAATCGATATCTGCATATTTTTTTAATTAAAATTAATTAGATAAAGCATAATTGTTAATTATAACGTTTTCAAGCAATTATTATTATCAATACAATATAATAAATTATTAACTAAATAAAATCTGTTTTTAATAAATCTAGATGTAGTACCATGGTGGAATTAAATCGCATGTAATTGTCTATAATAGTTCCAATAATTACCGTTGTTTAAATTTAAAATATTTTGAAAATTATTAAAACATTTATTTATAACTAAACTGCAATGACACTCCAAAGTATTGCGTGTTTTGCTTTAAGCAAATCAGTATATTTATCGGTTGATTACATGGCAAGTAAAGGTAACAAAAGTTTATGTAGAGAAATTCATCAAAGATAAACAAATCAGTCACAAGGCGCCTTTTGTAACACGCATTACAGTTTAATGCACGCAAGATTCAATATTTCACACAAAGAAACTGAAATCAATTGAAATTTCACCCATAATTTATCGAGCAGAACTTACTTTGCGAGCGGATTTGGAGCAAAACGACGTGGAACAAGACTTAATTTTGCCTGCCAATCCAGTATTGGGTGCAGGCGAAAGGGGCTCGATTGTCTCTTGCTGACTGCTCACGGAATCGGCATGTGCAAAAGGTCCGTTGGCGACACCTTCTTCAGCCGTTACTAGAACACTGGGCGCTCGATTTCGACCTCGGGGATTGAAAATTGTCGGGATATCCCCGTCCCGGGTCATGGTTTGTCTCTAGCACATGGTTTGGTCAATCTATTTGGTTTCCAATACCATCGATTTATTAACCTAACTCATATAAATCTAATCAAATATTTAACAAATAAATCGCCTTGAATTTAAATGTCAGACTGAGTTATTTATTATTTAATTTGGTTGGAATGGTTTACTTGCCAATTTGGATTGGTTTGATTGAATCAAATGTTTACAAGAGTGGCTGCCGGAAATAGAAGTGGTCCGCACTAATACAGTAGTCATCGATTACTGGTGGTGAAGGGCTAAATTGCACCCTTAGGCGCATGTCGCACACCAATTTGATAAAATTCCTTGTTAAATTACATTTATTCATCAAAATTTGAAAGAAACAATTTATTATTGAGAAATCAGTAAAATATCTGCCAGTTTAATCACAAATCGTTTAAAGGTCACTTAAAAATTGGTTAAAGTGTATATACCTACCGTTTGTATGCATTTAAAACAAAACATACTAGTCTAAAAATATGCACTTTAACCATTATGATTTTAAATTGTTTCATAGTGTTGCTGGTGTTCTGCATATGGGGCAAGTCTTAGGGGTTTTTTCCATATTTAACCAGGACTCGATACAATGCGTGTGATATTCGTGGCCACAAACTAACGAAGAAATGTCTAGTTGTTGGTTGTTCAAATATTGCAAACAAATGGTGCAAGTATCATTGGAACTGCGTTCTTTTTTATTTCTTCTTCGTACATATGAAGGTCGTGGAGATTGTCTTGCAGATGAATTCGGTCTGTAATAATGTACATAAAATACTGAACTAACTGCTGATAACATTACCTATATTGATAAGTGTTGTCTTGAGAGTAGTTGCCACTTCTGTGTGCTTGAGGTTCCTCTTCGTTAGTATAAAAAGCGTATATAGCTGTACCCACTGCAACTGCCAACATTGCACCCCATAACATTAGCTTTAATTGGATCATGGTTTATTCGTTTCTTTTTAGTGAGGGTTGGAGAGGCTGAATTAAAATTAAAATGGCAGAAGTGGTACTTTCCGTGGTTACAAGTTACAGTAATACCAATTATGAAATAAAATAGCCAAAGCTATGATATTTTTTGCTTGACTACGGCAACTTTGATCTCTTTGATCTCTGACGCCGACACAATCAAAATCTGCTGCACCGATTTCAAGTGTGTACTAGTACTAGTTTGCAACGGTTTATTTTTAACTGTTTTGGTTTATCACGCAATAAAATAATATATATAAAAATACATTGCTTTTATTGAGAGTACAATAACACTACCACTTTGACATTTAGTTTGGTGGGTACCAGTTGGTACTTCTTATTGTTAAACCTTACACATCTATGTTTCTATTTGTATTTTTAAATATCATTCTATGATTTTAGAACTATTTTACTTTGTAATCTATTATGATTGATAAAATAAATCATTAAATGTTGATAATAATGGCGCTCTTTTGAGGCAAAACTTGGAACTTGCCGTTGTATTCATGGTTGCCTATAGTGGGTATATTTAACGTAGTTCAAATGAGTAGTTCTAATAGTTGAAGTAGTTCAATTTAACTGCAATTGTTTATCCTTTTTGTAAGTATTTTAGTTGATTATTTTCTATGCTTTAGTTTTCCTTCATTTTGTATTTTTTTTAGATATTGATGAATACTTTAACAATATATTTTTATACGATCTTTAAATTAGAATGAAAAACGTACCACGGTTAGTGTTAGAGCCAAAATTGCACAAAGCGTTTTTACAAAAATGCCTTCAAAAGGCTCCATCCAGTTTGGACTCAAACAGAGTAGTTTATTTGTTTTTTGTAATATCTGGCTTGGATATATTAGATCGGTTGGATGTGATTGAAAACCGGCGAACCGTAATCGACTGGATCTATTCCTTGCAAATCATAAATAACGAAGGTAAATAATGCTCCTAACTTAAGTGTCACACATATGCATAACTTGCATTTGACTGTTACTATGCAGATATGTGTAGTGGTTTTCAAGGATCGTCCACTTTAAACACAGCATCTAACCGGAATTTGAATACTTCTCACAAATGGAGCCACATAGCCTGCACTTATGCTGCTCTAGTCATTTTGCTCATACTCGAAGATGATTTTGGTAGGGTTAACAAATCTGCGATAATAGATAGTAAGTTGAGATAAAATTAGTTGAACAACTTCAATTATACAGTGCAAGAATTGTGCAGTGCAATGAAATTGCTGATGAGGACGCTAATTAGAAGTGACTTGCGATATTTTCAGGTTTGAAAAGCTTACAATTGCCAGATGGTTCGTTTAAAGGGTCCATTGAAGGCGCTGAGAATGATATGCGGTTTGTTTATTGCGCTTGTTGCATTAGCTATATTTTAGACGATTTTTCAGCTATTGATATAAATAGAATGGTCGATTATATTCTGAAAAGTATTGTATGTTGAATTTGTGATTTAGTTGGCAATGTTTTAATTTTTTACTCTCCATTTCAGTCGTATGATGGTGGTGTAGGTCAGGGGCCTAATCTAGAAGCGCACAGTGGGTCTACATTTTGTGCAATAGCTTCTCTAGCATTAACAAAACAACTCGATCGAATACCAATTCGAAAGCGCCAATTGTTAATTCGCTGGCTAGTGAATCGACTGGATTTTGGTTTCAATGGCAGACCGAATAAAGCGTCTGATACTTGTTATTCATTTTGGACTGGTGGCACATTAAAAATTTTGAATGCATATCATTATTTGCAATCTGATATAATTGAGCAATATGTATTAATGTGCCAAAATAGTCAATACGGCGGTTTTGCCAAATATATGAATAGTTTTCCCGATCCGATGCACACACATCTCGGTTTGGCTGGTCTGAGTATTATGAATGTGTCTGGTTTGAATTCAGTTTTTTGCAATTTGAATGTCACTGAACGGACGCATCGTTGGTTGTTGAGCATTCATGAAAAGTGGCAATGTGAGAAAGAATGATTTATATGCACAATTTATTTTTTTAATAATTTAGTAGCAATAAGATTGAATGCATTTAAATTAAAAACAAAATTTTATTAACATAATTATAGTGAATTAAAGCGACAAATAAAGTAAAGTAAAACTATACACAATTTTTCAACTTAATAATATATATATATATCTAATGAATTATAATTTTTTCAAAAAGGAAAACCAGGAACTACAATGCTTAAAAAATCACTTATATTATATACATTTTATATAAATTCGAATCGTTGATTTTTGCCTAATAAAGTTTATTGTTTTACTCGAATAGATGTGTTCAATTCATCTTCATCAGTTGCATCCACACTTGCATTATCACTTTTCACATAAACAGGCACCCCATTTCCCCTTACATATTCTTCAGTCACATGGACCTCGGAAATGCCAGCGCCGGGCACTTCAAACATGGGCTCCAACAACAACGACTCCTACATATAAATTTCATTTGTTAAAAATGAATTGCCAATTTCAAACAGTAATTACCATAATCGCTCGCAAGCCACGCGCTCCAGTTTTGCGTTCCATAGCCATCGCTGCAATCGCCGTCAAAGAATCAGTAGTAAAAGTTAAATTACACTGATCCATTGCCAACAATCTTTGATATTGCGGCACTAAAGCATTCTTCGGTTCCGTCAAAATTCTTACCAGCATTGCTTGATCCAAACTATGGAAAGGCACTAAAACTGGAAACCTGCCTACAAATTCCTACAAAAAATTTATTGAAAATTGCTTTTTGCTTAATAAATCTAATAACACACTGGAATCATTCCGAAATCAATTAAATCCCTCGCTTGCACTTGCCGCAAAGCCAAATCTTTCTCTTTATTCTCCTCCTCTGCCGTTTGCGATGCCTGATGCAACGTCGCTTCTTGAGCGGCCGCTCTTCTACCTTGACTGCTCGACACTGGCGCACCAAAACCCAAATACTAAAACCATTCATTAATAATTTAAATTCAAACCTACATTCATTATATAAATAGTAAATACATTCTCATTATTCCTTCGCTGAATCAATCGATCCAATCCATTGTACGCTCCACTAGCCACAAACAAAATATTCGTCGTATCGACTTGAATCGTTTCACCTCGCAGCTTTCTTGGCGAATTTCGTTCCGGTACATTCACAATTGTACCTTCGAGCATCTTTAACATGCCTTGCTGCACGCCTTCCCCTAACCAACACACAAAAAATTCGTATCTTTATTATTCAAGGCTAAATACCATTTAACGTACCACCAACATCCCTCAATTGATGAATCCCAGGAACAGCTCCAATTTTATCCACCTCATCCAGAAATACAATGCCAATCTGTGCTTTATCCACACTATAACCTGCGTCTTGCAGCAATTTGCCAATCACACTCTCGATATCTTCACCAACATATCCTGCTTGCGTCAAAGTTGTACAATCGCAAATTGCAAATGGCACATCCAAACATTGCGCTATTGTTTGAGCCAATAGCGTTTTACCTACAAAACAATAAATATATTTAATGGTTAATTAATGCATGCATAATTTAATATTAATTACCAGAGCCAGTGGGACCAAGCAGCAAAATGTTGCTCTTCTCCAATTTCAACTCGTGAGAAGTTCGCTCCAGAATATCCGAACCCACTGCTTGTCCCCCGCGGTTCGAAGACACCGAGGCAGTTGAATCGATTGAACCATTGAAGTTGAGACCCATCGCAGTGTTTCCAAGCCCTGTTATATGGAGAAGATCTGAATGAAGAGTGAACAATTATTCACAATTCGTACGTCACTAATTCTATAAATAAACAAATGTCTTACCACGATGGTTCATACTTTGATGTGGCCCTTGCTCCATCACAGCCATGTCTTGCCGCAAATTGCTATTCTGCCCCGGATTATTGTTATAAATCCGTTTGTAATGGTTATAAACCGCAACCGACAATACCTACAATATTAAACAAATCACAATTAGATCTCCAATACAATTTTAATAAGTACGTCATACTTTTTTCGCAAAATCCTGCCCAATTACATGCTTGTTCAAATAGTCGTAAATTTTCTTTGGGGGCGGCGGTGGCTTTCTAAAATGTCCACTCTTCGCATCCACTCCTTCTTTCTTCTTGCTGTCGACTTCGCTTAACACCACAAAAAAATGATGGCATTTCTCGCATTTTACAAATCGGGTTGAACTGACAAACGTTTCGACATGTGTACAAGGATCGCCACATTTCGGACAAGATAATGTGTTTTTGTTTTTACCATTACCATTAGTGCTGCTCGTATCTTTAGGTGGTGGCGGCGGTGTCGACGGTGTGTTTGGAGGGTCACCAGCGCCCACGTTGCTCTTTAGTAGGATTACATTCGTGGAAATTGTTTTGTTGTGTTGGGATTGTTTAGTAGCGTAAACAGCTGATAGAATTCCTAAAAATATATAATAAAATAAAAACTTAACCTAACTTTCTATGATTCTAGTGCCTTATATGGCTTAATTCAGGCTTAATTAACTTAATATTTTAATTAAGTTGTAGATAGCCTTGCAAACTGTCGATTAGCTAAATCAAAACGATTGCAAAATGAAATCAAGATTAAATTACATTTGCGACCTTCCGAAGCCAGAATTGAAGAGAGATAATTTGGGTCATAATGAAAACCGACTGGCATTGACATACAACATAAACGAATAGTTCTTGTTAATTGTTCATAGATAAAATTGAAATAAACGTTTGGCGTATAAATTCATAAAGTAAAATAAAAATGCAGTTTGGCACGCAGAGTTGCCAAAAAACACGTCGTTTCAATTTTGTTTTCAAACTTAGTTATCATACAGGTCAACATAGTTTATCGAGTGCGTACATTACTACAAGTAACTAATGATTTGCAAAAAGAAAATCGCTCATTAGGATATAATTTGAATTGCAGCTACCTTTCTTCAAGTCGATTGAAAAAAAAATATTGTACCTAACATTAATTTATCACTTCCGCAGTAGAAAATGAAAGTCATAGCAAACTTTCCCTTAATACTTAATGGCAAATATTTATGAATTAAACGAAGCTATCTTACCATGTTGATATTTGTTGGATCTTGCCGCAAAAGCAAATCTGCCAGCAGTTGTCAAACTGCACCGCACACTGCTCATATTCCAACTGGACTAGGAGCACAAGCCTTCGTTTCGTTAATTCCCAATATCGGCCTAACACAAACACCACACACTGCAAATTATATTTTTTCTTCGCGGATACCTGTATACCTTCAATCCAATGCAATATAAACCTTGATGCGAAGTCAAGGTTCGAATGTCATGACGCAACGAATAATGTTGTTCGAGTCGGTTTGTGAAGTTACTGTATTCAAGTTGAAGATGATGCCTTGATTGAGCTATTGTTCTGGGTTGATTGGCTGAGAATTGCACAAGAATTTAGTAATTGCTGGTTGATTGATTGGCGAATGTTATCAATCAGCCATAACAAAAATGTTTACTTTCGGATTTTGACAGATGACAGAACCGTCATGTGGATGGTCTGTTCGCTTGTACCTTTAACAATTCGAACATTAACATTCATTATTAAATCAAATCTAATAAAAGTGTAATATAATAATCAGTTTCACTTAAACCAATGGTTATAATTGTAAGCAGAGATAATATTTAATATAATAGGAATTAAAAACTGATAATATTGTAAGTTGTGTTAAGTTGACAAGTGAACATTTTAAACTAGAATTATTAGTTTTATTTAATGTTTTTGCATCAATAAACTAATATATTGTATATTAATTATTGTTTAAATGTTTAATTATATTTGCTTACTGACTTATTCATATCCAAAAAAAAAATTTGAATACTTCTTAACATAGACAATTAGCAATACGCTTAGATGTATTGGTAATAAAAATTTTATTAAATACAAGTAAAATTCAATAAAAAAAATCAATCAGTAAATCATAAGAATATAAAGAAGAAAGTTAATTGCTTATTCATAATAAAAGAAAACTAGTATATTGATTACGAATCACTTAGCTCTTGACACTACAAAAGACGAATCTTTATGCTTTTTTTCCTTACATTTCTCATACCATTTCAACCATGTATCCACCACTATATTATTTCGATCACCGTGAGCTTCGAGTTGTTGTATATAAGCAGCTCGAATCACTTTCAAAGAGCCAATACTAGAATACGGAACGTGGGTAACTGGATCTAAAAACTTAGCTCGTTTCCTAAAACAGACATCAAGAGTCAAACAAGCTAAATAATTAGCCTAATATTTATTACCCTGTAACCGCACATTTACGTGGCTTTGGAATCAATGGTAGATCTTTAATAAAAATTCGCTTAAAAGTCGTGTCTTTAGGGTCGTTTAAAATTGTAATAAAAGTACGTTCATAATACTTTTGGTTTGCTAAAGTAACATTTTCATTTAAATTTCTGCAAAATTAAAGTACGAAATTGATATAGTATTACTGTACAATAGAATTGTTTTAATTACGTTTCATCCTCAATGATGGGCATTCTAGTCGATTTGTATTGAACCATAGGGCCATTGTACGACTTCTTTACAATACGTTTCGATTTCTTTTCATTTTCCAATTTTTGATATTTTTCTTAAATGATATAGTATATTCGAAATCAAATATTAGAAATTATGAACTAATTATAATTACCAAGTGACTTAATATTTTCCAGTTCGGTAATCTTGGCTTCTTCTAATAGCTCTTCTTGAGTTGGAATCCATTCTTCTTCCTTTGGCCGTTTAACCTTTCTCCTTTGCTCTAAATCTCGCACCTTAATTCTTTGCAATGTGGCTACGGATTTGGCAGCCGTCGATTTCCGAAGAGTTTTTCTTTCTATTACAAATGTTAAATTATAGTTGACTAAATTAAATATTGTAAACTAACCATATGGTTCGTTTGAATTGGAAGAATGTGCGACTGGCGTTTTAGGTAAAGTAGATGAAGCTACTTTGACTACTTTTGGCTTCGGCTTCTTTTCAGATTGTACTACTGGCTCCTTGTAAGCTTTCGTCACTATTCCGCGTTTCTTTTTCTGCCCTTCATCTTCGTGATCCGAAACAGGTTCGTCATTTTCATCAATACTGAAATCTGAATCTACCACATCTTCGCCTTCTTCTTCCGCTCTGTAAATATTATTTTAAAGTGGTTGTTTCAATGTGTGTTGGGACTGTAAAATACTCATAATCATTATCCGATGCAGTGTCCATAAAACCACCATATTGTTGCTTATAAAACTCTTCCTGGCAATCATCCTCCTCATCCAACAATTTGGCCATGCGATTTCCAGCTTTTGTCCGTTTTTCGAGTTTCATTTTGAAGGCTTCTGCTCTGCTACACAAACTAGGTTATTGATGTGGATTTGAGTTTAAATTTGGCTACTGACTGCACTATTCAAATAAATTCTAATATGATAAACGTTTTTGTAACTTAATCCTTTATTTATTAGTAATTAGTATTAACATTAACAGTAATTATTAATAAATTAATAATTGTTTACAATCACAAAGCGAATGAAGGATGCGCATTTGACACACAGAAACCATTTCAAGGACTACCTATATTACTAGTTGCCTATTTGTTCTCTTTACATTTTACATTACTGAGTGTATTGCTGATTGCGTTCAAAGCAAGTTCAAGTTATTTGAATAAAATCGATTATTAAGAAGATGCGCCTTGTAGTCCTGCTTTAATCCTTCAAAAGGAACAAACAGTAGTTTTCTTTTCTTTTGCATAAAGAACATGAATACTATCCTATAGAATTGAATAGAAAGAAAATAAAATATCCCCCACCAAAGTAGAGCAGGAACAAATAAAACATCCGAAAGGTTTTTTATTGGCGCCCCTTCATATAATAAATGTTTATAACCGCAGCAGAAGCAAAAGTAGGCTCTGTTCGTGTGGACGTCGACTGATTCATTAATTAAATATTTTGATTCAAAATGGAATTGCAGTGAGTGAACCCAATTTAGATGTGCAATTATTAAATTCCATACAATTGAGGGCACCAATAGGAATCGCAAACGGGATTTCAATTTTGCGTAAGTTTTTTTTTAACACCCGTTACAATTTGCTAGAAATTAATTATATGTAGATTTTGTAAATGCAAGTGTTGTCAGAGTGTAACGACCCAAACCAAAAAACAACATTTAGCATGTGTTTATATTTACAGAAATATATATATATATATGATTGCACAAACTGCATCAAAGCTAGTTCACATGAATTCGATGCGTTTTCGTTTGCTGACTAATAAAGTAACTTTTTTTTCTTGGTGGAGCGATAAAATTATGATTCATATTAAATTGGTAAAAACTATATGTGCGTTGGTGTTTTAGCAGAGCAATTTTATTTTCTCATTGAATCATTTCCATTGTCTAGGCTGAAAAAAGAGATTTGCAATTTCAATTTTTTTGATTGAATATAAAAAAGTTGTTATAGAGTTCGACATACACAAGGTCTTTCAAGGAGAGTATGTGACCCGTTCGGAATGCGCGTTGCTTGTGGCAATGCGGAAAATCATTTTTTAACCGAAAAATACAAGACATCCTAGTGGCACGAGCCTTTAAAAAGGGTCTGTCGTCTCACCTGGAGGCCAGGTGGCACGCCACAAGGCTTTTGTCTAAGAAAATAACCGTCGCTCTATAACAACTATATACGTTCGATATTCAAGATGTCAAGGAAACCACTTAACTAATTAATAAATTACCTCTCCTATTATTATTTTCAACCAAATTAGAAATATTTGACCTTTAAAAAGGGCGAATTCTATGCGAACTTGAATTATTTCCATTATTATCTTGCATGTCGTGCATGATGATGAAGGGCTGGGGAAACAAATGATTGCATGTTCGTTTAGTCTTGTAGGTCAGGGTTGAAAATATGGTCGGTCACTATATGAAAAGAATTATTGAGTACATTTTAAAATCAATATTGTCTCTCAACCAAATAATTACTATTTTCGTGGATGTAGAATAAGCGATTCTTTTCCATCATCACATTTGCATGCATGAATTATCCGTTAATTTTAGGGTTGATAACTTTAAATTACAAATAATATTTGCTGTAGACTTGTTATCGCACTTATTTATCAAAGTTTCGTTTCCTCTGACCAATCTCTAACAAATATTTAGAGTAAGAGTCCTAGATAAGGCGAATTACACGTTTTGAATCGGATGTTTCTTTGTTGTTCCAGATGGTTTGTTATTTGCTCATTCAAACAACAGTAATTGATTTATTCGATCAGTGCTATTTTAAATTGGGCAAATTTATTTAGCTTCTTCATCAGAATGACTACCATGGTGGAACTGGAGAGTTGGCTCATCTATCAATATATTGCTACCGAATGCAGCGATTGTCTTTGTAAGTATCCACTCATTTGTTTTCGTTATTCTTTGATTGTTTTATTTATTTTTTTTTTTTTATAGGAGTTTAGTTCTTTTTCTTTTGGTATTATTTTATCCTCCCTTACGCGTAAGCTTTCTAAATGTTGGAGACAGGTAAGTCGTTTTTGTATTGTTTGTTTTTTATCTACAATTGAAAATAACAGATGGTTATAATTGTTGTTTTTCGCAATCTAAAAGGCCTTCAATTAAAACTACTAAACATGCATTTATATGTCTGTCGTAGGTACGCTTTTAACAATTCAGTTTCAGTGTGCTTTTATTATGTCGTACATCAAGCGCAGTAAGAATCACTACGTGCTTTTGCATATGAATATAAATTTAAATATTCTACTTTTAAATCTATACTACTAAATAATCCACTTGAAAATTGATATTTCGCATTTGTAATAAATCAATCAATTAAGTGTCTCTAGAATGATAACCGTTATCAGTTTTCTTTGCTTTATGCCTAATCGATGTTTATATTTATTCAATACACCGGTAATAATCGTTGAAATATTAAATTTAATTAGGTATTATTTTTAAAAGGTATCAAATTTAATGAATGTATGCCGGGTTGCCTAACTACTATTAAGTTAATTTTTATTTATCGTTATATTTGACAAAATATGCTGTAATTAATTATTATTAAGAATAAATAAGGTGCTTATTATTTCAGTTATGACCGAGAGCGCTTTTAGAGCCCGCGACATCGGCTTAAGAGCACAAAAAAAGATTCTTTCCCGTATGGCTGGTAAAAATATCGCTCGTGCCTTTATCGATGATACTTCAGCTTCACTTTTGGACAACGTTTATCGTCTGGCCAAACAATATGTAAGAATTTATTTTAAACAAAGTTTTAATTAAAATTTAAACGTTAGTAGTTAGTTTAGTACATTACTAATATGGTAGAGGGCGCTCAGATACAAATGAAAAAATAAACCGAAAGGCCCAAATTGAAATCTCACACTTCAACATTTAAATTTTTTGATCACTAACGATTTATTAAGTTAAGATTAAGAACAGTTCATTTACTTTTCAGTCAGGCAACAAGAAAGAAGCCGAAAAATTGGTAAAAAACATCATCAAAGTGGTGATCAAATTAGGCGTGCTTCATCGCAACAATTTACTGAGCGATGAAGAAATCAGACAAGCGGAAAGATTCAAAATGAAATTTCGAACAGCAGGCATGGCGATTATTTCGTTCTACGAATTGGAGTATAGTTATGATCGCAATTATTTAACAAACGTCCTGGAGGAATCGCACAAGTGCCTACAAGTGATTGTTTCCAAACATCTAACCGACAAATCTCTTGCCCGAGTCGACAGTGTTTTTGCCTTTTTCACTAACGAACAGTTCCTTGACAGTATTTTCAAACCGGATTCCGATCATCGTGCTGCTCTGGCCAGAGTGGTCGATGATCTGAACAAAGCCATTGACAACGGCGATCTTTAGTTATTATTGTATTATTATTAGGATTATGGGAATGTTTATTTTGCCAGGTTGCGATGTACCAATACAATTACCTACATATCGACTGTAAAATGTATGAATTTATTTTATACTCTAATCTCTCTCTCTCTCATTTCTAAATGTATTATTAGTATTTATTCGTGCAAAAGCGCTTTTATTAGTTATTTTTGTAACTAGTCAGATATTGTTATACATTATGTTATGTTATGAAATGTACTGAACGTATCTATTGGGCAATTTTAGAATTGATTCAATAGAATTGCTTGTTTTCTTGTCACTACTTTATTAAGTACTTAAATTTGTAAATACTATACCTAAAACTAGTATATTATATCACTTTTAAAGGGACACAACATATTAAGAGAACCAAATAAACACACACTATTATTAGTATAATATATACAGTAACTGTTTTATATCCAAAAATTATATTATTTATTTTTTTTATTCGACATTCTACAATATTAAAATTTTGACATTTTGACGTTTGTTTATTGTGTCTTAACATCGATTGAAAATGGAAAAGAACAGGATAAACATGTAATTTACTACTACTTTAATATTCTTTTTAATAGTGCAATTAACTAAAAATGTTTGAAGTAACAAGTTTGTGATGAAATTTGAAGAAACGGTTCGACTTGAATCGCATTACAACATGCATGTGGGTTTGAATGCATTTGGTGCAGAGATTCGACAGGAATTGGCTCATTTAAAAATCGGCAATTTAAAAGTAATAATTATTAAACACCACAATTAAAAAAAAAATGATTTAAATATACTTGTTTATACAGTACAGAAAAATGAAATTGCTTGACCTAGTTAAAAACGATTTCTTGAGGGAAGAGAACGAACTGAGAATGGTAAACATGGCTTATATTAATACACAACCATAAAACAATTAATTTTAAATATAATTAGTCTAAATTATCGTATGTGAAATAGAAATCTGCAAAGTTTAGTTCTGCTATTACACAATAGACTGCTGTACCATAACATTAACATGTCAAACGTCAACCAAAAATTAGTCCAGCTGATGGCTATAAAAAATATTCCAATTTTTGTTAAATATACGTGCAGTTAATTTTATTTTAAGTGTTTAATTAGTTATTATTAACCTGTTTTGTGCAAGTAAGAGTCTTTTGTATTTATTTCTTATAGTTAATTCAATACAATTTTGTTATTGAAAATTAAAATATAATAATCTGTTTGCCAAAATTCTATATTTAACACTATATGAAGGTTGCAAAATATCAGAAGCCTATTTTTGATTTGATATTTAAGGAATTTTAGTAGAAACACAGTAGAAACTAGGAGAATTTTGAATAGTCTAAAAAGTGAGGTTATGGCCTTTTAAACAGGTAGCTGACCTTATAAGGAATCTGTAAATAAGTCCATATTTGAACAACTTTTTATTAAGTTTAAAAGCAAATTAGCAACAATTAGTGTTCACACATTACATAATCGGTATTTAAAATCACATAAATCTAGCCGAAAACTATAAATATTATTTTATAAGTATGTAAGTTTGTAGGACAAGAAAACAAACATTCTTATAGCATTAGTAATCCCATATTAAAAGTGTTAATAAGCAGATCATAAATCGATGCTTAATAACACTTGAATTGATTGAATGTTCAGCTGAGTTCATCCTCATTAAATTATTTATTAGTTTCAAAGCTAGGTATGTCGATTTGTCTGAGTGCTTCAGTTCAATACTGTAATAAATAACCATTACAATGGCCAATTAGATTCAATGAACAAAGAGGCTACGGCTACCTACTGAATTAGTCTCTAAAGAAAGTTTCTTCGTCTTCCTTTAGGCTGTCCTAGAATTAATCAAATACAATGAGTGATAATCCAAAACCAAATAACAAAAGTGCAAGCATTAACAACAACAATGTGAACAATGCCTCCAAAATAGCTAAATTGATTAAGGCTTCAGATTTAAGTGCTAGTGTTACTTCGCTGGACAGTTGTGCTAGTGCTACATCGAATATATCCACTATATCAAAACAATCAGGCATCAGGCCTCCTAGTAAAATTGGAAGACCATGTGCTGGACAACATAAACCTCCAGTTCCTTCTACAACGCCCACCAAAAGTGAGTAATATTTTGTTTTCGACTTACTTTTATTGTTTATTTCAACTGCGCACTTTATTATTCTCTTTTCTTTATTGTTATGTAAACTTATTATGATATTGTTCGTCTAGAAAAACAATACAATGTATAATTAAGTCAGTTGATTGATGTGACAGATTAAAAGTAAGTATACATTTTTATTGAAAACTGTTGTGTGTTGTATTTTTGGTTGCATAACTTTATTTTCAAAAACAACAGTTTTTCAAATTTGAAAAACAAATGGATATAATAAAATATCATACTTTCTTGTACTATTTTTGTTTGTGATAATAGTGTAGCGGAGGTTTGTCTCTTAAGGGCTTATGCGAATACATGAAAGGTAGTGGGATGAATTTAGCATCAGTTTTTATTGCACGATTTGCATGTAATTTATTAATTAACTATACAATGTTGTCCAAAAGTTTTTCTCCATTCTAAATAGTTTAACAAAATTAGACACCTGTTTTACAAGCTTTTAATTAAATGCCAACTACCTACAGTTTATAATTTAATAGAAAAGTAAATATCTCAGTAAATATGTACTTATTAATTTCAATAATGAAAACATTATTTACGATCTATGATGAATTTAATTGCGCTGTAAAGACTAAAAACGAAATCAAGGTAGAGTTATTATTAAAAATGACCAAACTTAATATAAATATGCAAAATTTGAATGACATCAAAAAATACAGAGTACAGCTATGTGGTTGTAGGTGGTTGAAACGTGGGCTAAATAGGAAACGAACACACAAAAAGTGTAATAAAATTGCAATTAGTGCAGTTGAGTCGCAATTAAACCGAGTTTGATTCTGGTAACGTGCAATTCCCACCAAATTGTTCCACTTTCAAGGTAGCTTTTAAGGAAATCCATTCCGGGTTAAGAATTGCATAAATTCAGCACACCTGTTTCGCATTTCGGTGGGCTTTTCTCATCACCGTTTTTCTAAAAATCCCTTCTCCATTAGAACATGTGATTCGTATTTGCGAGCGTATTTGTTTCAAGCTCCTTCAAAGCTACTTGTATTTATTTCAAAGTGAAGCACGCTTGAGTGCGCTGTTGTTTCTCTTCCACTATTTCCTTTTCATTTAAATCATCCATTCGTACTTATGCCTTCTGTTGCGTTTTTCGAACCGGATAGTATGAGTTATTACACTGGTGAGTCGCATTAATTATATTTTCCATTCCACATTGTTGATTAAACATGATGAAGATAACTAAGAGTCGATCTAAATGAGTCTGAAAAATTAATTAGTTTCCAAGTTCTAATGTAAATTTGTGTTGCAGTTGGGAAATTGTTTAAGGAAACTGCACATTTCCAAGGTTGGAAATTTATTAATTAGAAATGCCTTTGTTGAAAAA
This sequence comes from Cryptophagus acutangulus, assembly GCA_963556235.1. Classification (NCBI taxonomy): domain Eukaryota; kingdom Metazoa; phylum Arthropoda; class Insecta; order Coleoptera; family Cryptophagidae; genus Cryptophagus; species Cryptophagus acutangulus. The sequence continues at coordinate 12,419,310 of OY744559.1, read as the reverse complement.
CTGTTTATAGGTTTACATAATTTCATCAGGTATTGCCATAAATCACTCATAATGCATTTTAATAATATTGGAATAAAAGTCACCTTGAATTTCTGTTTTATACATATTTTACTTGCAAATTTTTAAACAAATTTCTATTTGCTTCACTCAATTATTAGTATTATTATATTTATGCTTGGTGTGTTATTAAACGCCTTTGAAAATAATTCCACCGAACCCATATTGGTCGGTAAACAATTGCTAATTATTAAAACAAAGCGAATGTTTACTTGACTTGAACTAACTTATTTTTGACAACGAAATGTTATTCTCTTGTCGGAAATGTTAAAAAGACAATTGAATGATTTAATTAAGCGGCATTAAAGTGAGCCGTTAGTTGTTGTTCAAGTGTTAGAAGCCCACGTAAATACAATGAGAATTTTTTTTTGTGTATTTACATTTTACTATGTAGGTTAGCCTTCTAATAGAAGGTGGCGAATTTATAGTGTCAAGGAGTTGAGTTTTTCTGGGATACTTTTGATTTTAGATCAATTGCCTGGTAATTATTCCTATATGAGTGGCTTACATTTAATATTGAATTTTAGGTGCTAATATCGGTACTTTTTCACATAATTATCACTTGTGGGAAGATTTGCGTGGGTTTTCGATTACTTTTATTGTTTGTATTGAAATGAGTCAAGGTTTACTTTTAGATCATAATATCGATTTTTAGTTATCACATCATTTGACAATAATTAATTGGAAATATTCTTCTAATTTATTTTGATTTCGTCCAAAGATAGTTCGAATGAGTCGATTAGAAGATTAACGGATGACTTTGGTCGGCATCGATTAACAGGTATGGTAAATATTACCCAAGAAACGCTTTACATACTTTAAAAGACATTATATAATGCTCATAAACAACAACAAACAAAATTAATAATAACTCTACCATGACATTGTAACTAAAAGCTCCGTTGAAAAAACATGTTTTGATGTCATTCAGTTAGTTACATCATAGTAAAAAATGTTTACAGCATTATTAATATAATTTAATTATAATTTTTACCTTTGATTTGAATCGTAAATTCTCACAAAGGTCATCACCATTTATCAAAGCGTGCATTCCCTTTTGTACATCCTTGTTTCTCATTGCATCATATTTGTAGACCTTTTGGAAACTGATGAAACTGAAGATGAAGGTTTTGGACGATCATTGTATAGTCCTCCCATTCGCAAAAGACATTCTTCTTCTAGTAAGTAGTTTAATTAGCATCAACGATAAAAAAATGTGGTTAACTTTTCAAATTGTCTTTAAACACCGTGTTTGTACCTTCTTGATTTTTGTGTAAATAATAGCACAGTGACTAGATTTTGCACATTAGAATATTTGCATGTAATATATGTTGCTTATTGTGTTTGCTTGCCAGTTGGCAGTACTGCTTCTTCCATCGACGCTCTTTGGGACTTGCATCCAAGACGGCTTAGCGAAGCTGGACTTAGTCGTCATTCAGGTACCATTCTTAAATTAGTCAAATTAATTGACCAGGAATCTTCTTTTATTTAATACTCTTCAATAATTATGCAACTAGCATTATACGGTGACAGTTACTTTACTACCTTACCTAATTTCAGTCTCCTGGTCTGTTTACCAACTAAAAAACACTAACTTCAAAATAAAAAGTACATTTTTAAATCTTGAATCTTATTTACCTAGATTCAAGTGCAATTCTAACAGAAGATACTGATAGTTTTATAATCGGCCAACGAGTATGGGTTGGTGGTTCGAAACCTGGTACCATAGCATTCATAGGCGAAACGCAATTTGCCCCAGGAGATTGGGCCGGTATTGCACTAGATGAACCAATTGGAAAAAACGACGGAGCTGTAGCTGGTATCCGATATTTCCAATGTGAGGCAAAAAAAGGCGTCTTTTCACGTCTCACTCGTCTGACAAGAGTACCATTAGACTTACCCGACATGGGTTCTGGTGACACTTTTGTCTATTCTACTCCGGTAAACAATGGAGCAGTTAGACGCAGCCCAATTTCACCCACTGGCAGTTCAAAAAGCTTGTTACGCTCAATCAGTGGCTCGAATAACAGTCTTGCTTCCACGGTTGTTGATTTTAAAATTGGAGATCGAGTCATTATCAAAAGTAGCCAGGGTTCAAAAGTGGGCACAGTTCGATTTATTGGACTGACGGAATTTGCGAATGGCGAATGGGTGGGCGTTGAATTGGACGATCCAAGAGGCAAAAATGATGGATCCGTCGCTGGGAAAAGGTTACTTTTAATATAATTCAATGTTCGGCTAGTTGAACTGTTTGCTTTTAGATATTTTGAGTGTCTGCCCAACTTTGGTTTGTTTGCACCGATTTCGAAAGTCAGTAAATCACCATCGAAAATCAAGCCGCTTTCGTGTCAAGTACACCCTTCAAATGGCGGTGGTTTGCCGCCCTCTGGAATGCGAAGGAGTAATTCAAAGGAGTCGTTGGCTTCGTTGACGTCAATGACAAGTGCGGCGTCTGGTGTTAGACGGGTAAGATTGGGTGTGACGTCGTTGAGTTCAGCAAAGGTAGGTTGGAGTGGTGTTTAATTTGACAAGTTTTTTAAGGCAACACCAACCAACCGATTAGAATTTGTAGTACATAGTATTTCCATTTCCATTCATGGATTAAAGTGTAGTATTTATTGAAGGTTGTATTGATTGATTGAGTGTTTAACAATATTAATCTTGCATGAATATATAATTGTTGTTCTTAGTTGGTTTGTGTTTATTTGTTTAAATTGAGAGTTTATTAACGTGTGCGTTTTGTTTTGACACTTTTGTATTTATCAGAAGACGCCCACAAAGACAACAGCCCCATTACCAACACGAACGGCACTTCAGGTAACTTACTAAACCACCTTTTCCAAGCAGCAAAATCCTAATTAGCGCTTCTTCTAATTAGCTTTTATTTATCATCAAAGAGCCCTAATATTATAGTCTTATTAAAATCTTGTTTATTTTATTTTATTTTTCTGTTACTTTTACTTACATTTTTGTTTTCTATATGATAATATCATTGAAAAATGTTAATAAAATATATTATGCTTTGTTTTTTTATTTTATTTATTGTTACGTTCCCATCCAACACAATTTAAATTAATAAAAACGTACTTTCTCAAACCAACAGTGTATTAATTATTATGCAAACAAATAACAATGACCTTGATAATTAATTTAAACTTGCTGCTTGGAATCGCATAGTTTCATACAATTAGTGTGCATTATTTCTATACCTGTATATCCTTTTTAGGATGTACTGAAAGAGAAACAGCAGCACATTGAACAATTGCTTCTAGAGCGCGACTTGGAACGCGCTGAAATAACCAAAGCTTCTATCGACGCTGATGAAGCTGAACAGAAATTTGTTACCATCCAACAAGAGTTTGAAAAGGTTGTTTTTCTAGGTCACATTTAAATAATTATTAATCGAAAATAATGTTTCATTTTCTTTCAGTATCGGGCTGAATGTGAATTGAAGTTAAAGGAACATTTAACTTTGTTGAATAAATTAAAAGAAGACCGCAATGAGTTAGTAACTCAATTGGAAGATGAGAAAAAGAAGAATGAAGATATACTGTTTCGGTTTGAAGAAGCGTCCATTAATCAAAGCGATTTTGAGGTAATTTAATTATTAGGTATGAGATTGAGGCGATTATTAAATATTATTTGGTTTTATAGGTCACAAATGCAAGCAATATCGAAAAAATTAAACAGCTAGGAGAAGAATTAGCGAAAGAGCGTCAAAAAATTGAAACACTTGAATTGGACGCTAATAAATTATTCGAGGCCGAGGAAAATTTGATTAAAGCAAACGAACAAGTTGCAAGTTTGAAAAATGAAATTCAAAAAGCGAATGAGATTCAATCATCTTTACAAGGTGAAAATGCTATCACTTCTACTTCAATATCAAATCTACAAGCGCAACTCGAAGAAGCCAGATTACAATTGGCAGCAAAAGAAGAAAATCTAGCACAATTATCAAAGGAACGATCAGAAAGTTTCACTGAAAATGAATCGTTTAAGAAACAACTGACTGAAGCTGAGGAAAAATTAAAGATCTACGAAAAGCAAACTGAAGCACAATTGAATGAAATTACAAATTTGAAGAAAACCAATGAAGAAATCGAAATAGTCTTAAACGAACAGAAAGAGATTAACGAAAAGACAAAGCTTGAAAGTAAAACGAATGAAGAATCACTAGCGAAAAGTTTAGACAAGTTGAAAATGGAACTGAGTGCCAAAAACTTGGATCTTGAAACTACCTCTGAAAGCAGCCAAGCTAAGAATGAGGAATTGAATAAAATAAAGTCATCTCTAGCCGATAATATTAAATTGTTAGACGAGAAAAATATTGAGTACCAAAATAATTTGGCTATCATTGAAGGAAATTTAAAGAAAGAACAGGAATTAAGCAAACAAGTTTCTACCAAAAACCAACAAGAAATTGATGCATTGAAACAAACAATTGCAGAGTACCAATTGAAATTATCAGAGAGCGAATGCAGTTTAAATGAAAAAAAATTAGAGACACAAAAAATTAATGAAGAACTTAATGCTTCAAAGAAAAACTTTGCGGATAATCAAGAAGCTTTGAATAGGAGTATTGGTGAAAGCCAAAATGAAAATGAAACTTTGCGAGGAAAAGTAGCAGAATACGAAGCAATTGTGAAGGAAAATCAATTGACTTTGAATGATAAATCAGAAGAAATTGATAAACTGAACAAACAAGTCGTGGATATAAAGAAAGAATTGCAAGATGAATTGTTAAATAAATCAGAGAATATTAAAACACTCGAACAAACCATTAATCAACTGCAAAGCAATTTGAACAATAAAGTTGAGAGTTTGGACAAAGTGAATATAAGCTTCGCGAATGCAACTGAAAAATCTGCCGCTGAATTAAATTCCCTGCAGGAAAATTTGAAAACCAAAGAAAATGAACTTCAATCTGTTAGAATGGAATTGCAAACTATCAAGTTGGATTTTGCAAGCGTCTCTCAAGAATTAATTCAATACCAAACGAATTTAAATGACACTGAAAACAATTTGAAGAAAGAACGCGACGAAATAAAGGAAACATTAAAAGCGAAAATTGTTGAAATGGAGAATAATAAAAAGCAATCAGCTGATGAAATAGTAAAGTTGCAACAGGAATTAGCAAACACTGCAATTACAATTCATGGGTTGACTGAAAACCATCAAAAATTAGTGGAAGAAATTGAGGCGAAGCATTTAAGTATTAATAAAGGGTTGATAAAAGATAAGGAAGATATGGATGGAAAAATTGCTAAACTGTTGGAAGAAGTTGCTTCGAAAAATAAGGTTGTGGAAGAATTGGATGGAGTTGTTGGAAAGTTAAGAGAGGAATTGAAAGTCGTTGAGAAGTTGAAGGGGCAATCTGGTGAAAAGGATGAAGAAATTGGAAAATTAAATAAACTGAATGAAGAAATTACAATTAAATTGGCAACTAGTTCTGATGAACATAGGCTACAATCGGAAGAAATCGCTAAATTAAAGGAAGAAGTAGTAGAAGTTAATAGAAAATTATTGCAAGCCAATGCAGAATTAGTGCAACATCAAACGAATTTAGGCGATGTTCAATTGAATTTAAGCAAAGAGTCGAACGATTTGCGTGCAAATTTAGCAAAGAAAAACGAAGATGTCCTTAAACTTGAAGAACTTTTAAAAACTAAAACCCAGCAAAATGAAGCAACTATTAACGCTTTAACTGAAACTATCAAACAGAAGGAAACCGAATTACAAAACGCATTAGAATTAATTAAAGAATCCACTAGACAAACTGAATTAAATTCAGTACAAGTGCAAAGCAATATTCAAACAAAGAATGAAGAGTTGCTTCAAATTAAAACTGAATTTGCTAAGTTAGAAATTAATTTGCAACTAAAATCGCAGCAGCTGGAAAGTGCTACATTGGAATTGCAAGAATTTAAGGCGAATCAGCTACAAGGAGATGAAAATGCATCGAAATTGAACGCACAATTAAATCAGTTGATTAATGAGTTAAAGACTAAATTAAGCGAATCTGAATCGAATTATCTAGAACTAGTGAAAACCAAACAAGAATTGCAGAATGATTTAGTGCGAGCCACAGCCACTGAAACAGATTTGAATAAAAAGTTTCAAGATGCTAATAATTTAGTTGAAGAGAAATCAAAGTTATTGAAGACTATTGAAGGTAACTTGAGAGAAAAACTAAAAGTACTTGAAAACTCCGTGCAAGATTTGAGCAATAAGAATACCGAGTTGCAAGATGAATTGCAAATGCAGGCAATTGAATTCGAAGAGAATGTGAAGAAGATCTCCATTAGCAAAAATGAATCGAATGATGCTTTGAATAAATTGCAAAGCACTTTGGATCTTACGCAGAAAATTGTATCCGATAAAGAAAAGCTGGTTGCAGCTCAAAAAGAAGAACTTGATCAACTGAAAGCTGCAACTTTGAACGAGAATAATAATAAACCAGCTACAAATGCAAGTCCGGTAAGTTGCATTCCCAATTCTATTGCAAACTATTTATCCTACTCTTCTTTTTATTTCGCTTTAATTTTTCTGCATGTTGATTCGTTGCTTTAATTTAATTAGGCTGACATTAACAAGCAAACTGATTATAAGCAGCTCCTAGAAGAGAAACTATTTGCTGAAAACCAGGTCGAATTTCTCAATTCAATTATTTGCGACATGCAAAAGAAGAACGAAGAGCAAAAAGCACGCATTGAAATCTTGGAGTTGGGATACAGTCCCAATGATGCAGATGAGCTTAATTTGTAAGCGCTTTCTATTTAATTTTGTATAGTTTTGTGAATTTATTTGATTATAGATTGGGGTATGAAACGGAGAGACGAGTAGCGCCCAGAATGTATTGTGATATTTGTGAAGAATTCGATATTCATGAAACGGAAGATTGTCCAACGCAAACTTCAGATGAGCCAGTACCTGGAGAAATTTTGCGAAAGGGGCAAACCACCACGGATAAACCCGCACCAAGGCCTTATTGCGAAAATTGTGAAAGTAAGAATTATTTTTCGTTTTATTGATATTGATTCTAATATTAATGTTTTCTATCTAGCCTTTGGTCATTCGAGTGAAGATTGCACTGAAGATCAGGAATTTTAGAGAATTAGAAACATTCTGTATATTATGTAAATATTTATTAATTTATTCATAGATAGTTGAAATGAATTTCATTGGCATAATATATTTTTATTAACAAAATGTTTACTTAATCCAATCCCTCTTTCTTCTCTTTAATTGCTTCCTACCAACAAATGTCCATGAATTTAATTATACATTAATGATTGGGTGCCTACTTACTTTGAATCGTTCCTCAAATAATGATAATTCAGAAATCAAGTCGGTTATGGCGTTTTTCAAGGCATCTTGCGGGGTGTAATCTGATGTCGTTTGAATTCTCAGGACGAATTTATGTTCAAGTGGATGAGGTAGTTTATATCCCGCAAACAAGACACTTGGATCTTTTAATAGTTGACTAAAATACATAGAATATGTAAAAAGATTAATAATTATAGCAATAACTAAACGTACTTTCTAATCATGTTTCCCAACGTATGATCTTCTTTGTTTATTGTAAAAATAGCAGCATTTGGAACTTTGGTGTCCAGCTCCCGGATTATCCTAAAAAATAAGGTTATTTTAACAAAACAATTCATAATTTTTCAATTTAAAAAAAGTATCTACTTTTTTTCACCATCGTATAATAAAAACGACTCAAAGGTTGGCGGTGCATTCATTTTTAACAATTATTACTTAGTTTTAAATTAGTAATAAACAAACGCTGTTAGTAATTGTATTTGCCGATCAAACACCAAATAAATATGGCGTTAACATCGGTTTCTATCTATCTGTCATTTATATAATTTATTGGTATTGTTAGTTGTCTAGTTATGGGTGCATTTCTGTTTTCAATCAATTTTGCTAGTAAATTTAATGCATGTGTTCCGCAAAAGAATCCATAATAAGTGAGTGCATAGTTAGGTATGGCCATCCTAATTTTCCAACTTTAGTTGAAAACAAACAAGATAAAATTTACGCACTAGTGGGCCCAATGGAAAACGCCATTAAATTAAATGTCAGGCGGAGTAACTCCGTTCTGTCCTTATCTAACAACTTCGCGCTAGTGCTGCTCTCATGGAGAGGTGTTTGTTGGGCAGTTTTATTCTGTCTTTCAGTGTGCGCGAGCGGCTCGTCACGGCAAGTTGTTGCAATAGTCAGTGAAAAATGGCGGAAGCCACAGGTGCATCAGTCTTAATTCCAAATGCAGAACTTGTTAAAGGGCAATTATTCGAAGTGGGGCCGCGCTACACCGATCTGGCCTACATCGGCGAAGGCGCCTATGGAATGGTTGTGTAAGTATCCACTCATTCTTTCTTTAAACTTTGCATTTTCTATCCAATTCCCTGTTTACACGCCCAAAAACGAAAAAGCCAAACAAACGCCTTCAAATTCAATGCACTCTATCTAATTAATACCGTTGCATGCCACTCTATTTGCATACTGGTTATTTGCCCAACTAATACAATTTTAGTGTAATTATCGCATTTTGCATTATTGAGGTTAAGTTAGTTTCATTTTCTAATTACAATTCGATTAATATTGGAAAGAGATTTGAATCTCAATTTGCTAGTCTGGATTTCAATTCCGCAGCATTGTGAGTTTGATCACGTTTGTTATAATTGATAAAGTAGTTTTCTAACCACATCCTTCCTTTCTTCCTAGCTTCCTTGAATCTAAAATACTTTTTTTTTGTTTAATTAATTTGCGTTTTTGTGTTGTTTATCTCCCAGATTTGAGCCTTGTTTGAAACTTGCTCCAACGATAAGTTAAATGCGGGAATTGTGCTATTGAAAGAGAATTATTGTTCGAATTTCTAAATAGGGGTGGTTTTCAATTAACTTTCCACATGAATTCAATCTAATTATCATTGTTATTTACAGTCATTGTAAATTATGACATAACCTCACTGTGACAATTAAAAGTCACTTGGAAGTTAAGACTAAAGACTCTTTTTTGGTAGTACTACATAAAATGTTCGTTTTGAATTATCGCTAACAAAAAAAAAGTGGTACCTACGGCGTATGTTCGGTTGCCTACTCTTTTTCCAAAAATATTTGAATTCCTCGTTGAAGACATTCACATCATACATTTTTTTCTGGTACTACTTTTGTTTGGTCTTGCTCATATAATATCAACGTGATGTATACTTTAATTTAGTCCACTGTGCACTGTAATAAAAAACAGTAATAGGGTTTTCGTGTTTCATTCGGGGATATCTTCCTGGCAACAGGTTTTGTTCATTCCCACCACCAAACAGCAACAAATTGCTTTTCTCACCCCTCAAGTTTCAAATTGGGCTTTATGTTCGTGGCGACTGCTTTTTTATCAATATTTTTAATCAAGCAACTTGATTTATTTTTCAATCTGCTCAGTGCTGTTTTATTGAATTGATTATTAATTAAATCCCTGTTATTAGAAACAATATCGACGCATATTTTGCGAATGTAGCAGGGATGTGCTGTTATATGCTATTGAACGAAAACCGCAATGCGACGGGTCAAGGACACATCATGAGGATTTTGCTGGTTATTTTTTGTTAGATGAGAAGAGCATAGTATTCGGTTTTAACCAAGTTGCTACATTTTATGAAAGCTATTTAGTTTTTTCGAAAATTCCTTGGAAACTTTTTAGTTTGAATAAATTTACGCCTGTCGACAGATTGCATAATTTGATGCGACATCGATCATAATTACATGAAAAAGTTTTATGTAATGTAGCTGGCCTGGACGGTCTTCGTGTTGAAGAAATAAAACAAACTGTTTTATCCTTCTCTCGAATAGTCTCTATTAATAATGTACTTGGTATATTTCAACGAACAAGATTGACGAGCTCTTTTGTAAATATTTGATGGAGAAGAAAAAAATGTTTATCTTTGATAAGATAAGAAAGAAAATGTCGCGTCTCAGAAATTGTTTATTTTCCTGGATTGAACTCACGGATCGCTCGATAGAAAAGTACATGACGCAAATTCGAAATCTAATTCATTCGCTATTGATTTACGACGATGTGTTTTTTTTAGATTTAGTGCGTGGTTCAAAGTACAATTATTGGAAAATCTGTTTCCACCTTCTTCAAGGGATCAAATTGACTGGACGACTTTCCTTCCTTCCTTTCTGTTTCCCGTCCATCATCCGATCGAGCGACCGACCGTCGCTCTAACATGCGTTTTAATTCGCGCAAAAACAACATTTGCAAATGAATGAATACATCAGCCTTAATTATTTTATGCAGATGTTTGGAAAATATTTGTTGAAAATTAAATTACCTGGGCAGAGCCCCTGCCCTGTTGGGCTGTTCTGTTCTGCTACACGTACACATAATGTAACAGTAATTAATGTCTGTTTTCCACTGGGATTTAAATATTTACAAGCTGCTTTACTGAAACGGAAAAATTTCACGTTCATGTTGGAATCCAGTTCAAATTTGTAATCTCTAATTGATTAATATCCTGCGAATTTATAAATCTATCCAAGACAAAGGGATTTGTACTTGGCAAAAGTTGTTTATAGTGTTTTCCTTACGGCTCAACATCAGATTATCAGATTATTCTTCTACTAATTTAGGATTGAAACAAGAAATTCTAAGAGACGCAAGATCGATCTATTCAGTTCGAAATTACTTCCCCGTCATTACTTGCTGCAGTTTTACGTCAGCAGCAGCTTAAATGGTCAAGGTCGCCGCTCTACGAAACGCTATATTAAATGCACTTTTTTACTATTACAAGTGCTTCTTTAATTATGTTGATAAACAAACACATCAACTAGTAGCAACTTGGAAACTAGCACACAAAGTCCCTGTGGAATATACTAATTAACAATTGTTTTAATTTTTCTATCTAATTGTAATTTAATAATTGTTTGTTTCAGGTCAGCACTGGATGCAGTGACTAAAACCAAAGTAGCAATCAAAAAGATATCTCCCTTTGAACATCAAACGTATTGCCAGCGAACGCTAAGAGAAATCAAAATACTTACCAGATTCAAACATGAAAATGTGAGTTTCTACATAATTTAGTATCCAATTAAAAGTTTGCAGAAACGCAGATTAGTCTAGTTTGAAATTAAATTACGTACTTAGTTGCGGCCGCTAGGCTTATGAGTAATCCACTGTTTTTGCCTCGGTTTTTGCAGATTATTGATATTAGGGATATATTGCGTGCCGTCACCATAGATCAAATGAAAGACGTCTACATAGTCCAATGTCTCATGGAAACAGACTTGTACAAACTTTTAAAAACACAGGTAAACAACAACAGGCTTTTAATTGTCATATTATTGGTTTTATAATTTAAAAATGAATATTTTATTTATTACAGAGACTGAGTAACGATCACGTTTGTTACTTCCTATATCAAATTCTACGAGGCTTGAAATATATACACTCGGCAAACGTACTTCATAGAGACTTGAAACCTAGCAATCTACTTCTAAATACTACCTGCGACCTTAAGGTATTTTGTGCAATTGTTAATTTATCAATTATGCGTTGTTATATTGTTTGTTTGTAGATTTGTGATTTTGGGCTAGCAAGAGTGGCTGATCCGGACCACGACCACACTGGATTCTTAACCGAATATGTTGCCACAAGATGGTACCGAGCGCCGGAAATTATGCTCAACTCGAAGGTGAGTCAAATTTTATTTTATTTTAGCTAAAAAGCTTTTTTAACGTTTTCTCTTTTGTTCTAGGGTTACACCAAATCAATAGATATCTGGTCCGTGGGTTGCATTCTCGCTGAAATGTTGGTAAACAGACCAATATTTCCTGGCAAACATTACTTGGATCAATTAAATCACATTCTGGGCGTGTTGGGGTCACCCTCGCAAGACGATCTGGATTGCATTATAAATGAAAAAGTAAAAAACAAAAACACAGCGAAAGCAATCGAATAAAAATAATTGTAATTGAATTTCAGGCTCGTAGTTATCTGCAATCGCTGCCCTACAAGCCAAAGGTTCCGTGGGTGAGACTGTTCCCGAACGCCGATCCGAAAGCGTTGGATTTGCTGGATAAAATGCTGACGTTTAATCCGCATAAGCGAATTGGCGTGGAAGATGCGTTGGCGCATCCCTACTTGGAGCAGTATTACGATCCTGCTGATGAGGTTTGCCATTTTGTTTGGTAATTGGATGATAGATAGATAATAAGTGAGTGTTTGTTTGCAGCCGGTGGCCGAAACGCCGTTCAGATTCGATACGGAATTGGACGACTTGCCCAAGGACCAGTTGAAGCGATTGATATTCGATGAAACTCTGCTGTTCAAGCAACGCCAGCAACAAGACCAGCATTCATAGTCATATGAGATACACGTTTAAATTTCGGTTTGGAGCAGATTTTCACTTTCAAACGTTCATTATTATTAATATTATGTATATTTTGTTTTTGTTTTCCTTGTAATTACGATCGACCGTTCTATTGTATATATGATTTTCAAAGTTATCAAAAGAAAATCTATTTTTGAAGATTAGTTTTTGTAATAATTGTGGTTGTGTCCAGATGCACTAATTTGCTGATTAATTACAAGCAATTACAAAATACTCACTTACTTAAAAAAAAAAAGTGTTTTTCAAATAATTAACTGTTGTGCCATTCCACACTTTTATTATACTCATCATATCAAACAATCAATCAATCAGCCAGAGAGGAAAACGTTTTGCTTTTACCAGTCAGTATAGAAAAGACTTTCAAGCAGTTGAAAAATGAAAAGTATTATGATGATTGTGATAAGAATTTGAATCGAAATTTCAAGTAAAAATAAAAAAGAAGAATACAAATTATGTAATGTTAACACGCACATTGTTCGTCAATCTACTCTAAACAGGTTGATGCAGAGTTGTTTACTAATTAATAATAATAATAATATAATATTTTGTCTGTGATTTTTCACTTTTAATTTAATTGTCGTTGTAGCTAGCTACTTGTCTAAAAGTAGTGGTTAGATAATTCAATTCTACATTGTTTACTGGATATAGGTATGAATATTGTAATGTTTATCTTAAAAATAATAATCTATGATGTATATTCGTCGGTGTCTGTCTGTTTGTTATTAATTAATATTTATTATTCAATTTTGTGCATTCAATTCTTGTTGTGTTCTAATGATGAAAAAATACAATAAAAATTAATGTGTATCAAAGCAAAGTGATATGAGAATTCAATTTTCGTAACTAAAAAACAAATGCAAATTAAATTAAAAAAAAACACGTAAATAAATAGGTTGTTAGCAAAAATGAAAAGGCCTAAAACAAAACCAAAATTAAAAGATCCCTTCTTTCTATGAATGTCTGTTATTTATATGCATATAAGAAATCGGATACTGTTGTTTTAGTGTGTTGTTTACATTCTAGATAGAATCGGTTATTATTATAACTTATGTAATACTATTGTAGTTCTTGATAAGTGTAATATTTAAATAAATATACCTCCTGATAAATATCTGCCTGCCAATTGTCACTAATCAATCAAACACATTTCTAGTTTTGGTTATTTATCAATCATTTGTTTATTATTTTTAACAAAAAAAAATAATATATAAAATACACAGCCCAATATGGGAAAGAAAACTTATCCAAACAAAATGGTATCAATATTAATATAAAAAAAAAACAATTGGTATAATTTCCTAATAATACAATATTATGGTAAATATTGTCATGTTGGTGTGGTGGAATAAAATGGATTAATAGTGAAAATATAAATAACTTACGTTGAACTCAATATTAACGAAAATTCTCTGTTGAAGTATAAAAAAAAAAACAAAATGCATTGAAAAACCAAGAAGCAGGCTCTCTCACCAATTATCCAATGTCAAACTTTACGTTTACGCAACTTTTCTTGGGCTTCTCTCAATAATGTATCGAACGAATTCTCAGCAACTCGAGGACCAAAATCGAATCGCAAATCATCACGGACGTTATCTACAATTCACAAATTTGTCACCAAAATAATAACACTACATCAAACAATCAAATCCTACCCAAATCGGAATAGGACGTTTTACAAAACAATCGTCTTCCACCGAAACTTAAATCGTACTTTGGCAAGTATGGATCATCATTACCGTGCTCAATTGCTTCATAAGCGTCCAACTTATTCGCAAACGTAACGAAACCATAATTATCCCTTTTGAAATAGAAACAATATTAGCATACCAAGCAAAATAGACTTATTTTTTAAATAATTCAATAGAGAAAGTTGAATTAAATAAAAAAGACATTTACATGTACCCATGGTCGCGGAAATGTAGACTGACATTCGTTATAGTGCCAAACTTGTTGAAGCGTTTCTTCAAATCATCTCGCGTCGTATTGGCTGTAATACGTCCCACGTAAATTACACGGCGCTCTTCGACTTCGCGAATGTGCTCACGCTCCATACTGCGACTCTTCTTGATCGGTCTGGGCGAACGAGACCGAGATCTAAACATAATTAAAATTTAATAACTAAGAGACTAGCTAATCTTCAATTTTCCACCTTGAACAATACGAGGAAGAACTAGAACTCGAGCGGGAGCTTCGATAGGAACTTGTAGATGACACGGAACGTTTGCGCCGGCTGCAAAGTATATTTATTAAATGTGACAAGTAAAATTAGTTGTGAAACCAACCGGCTGTATCGCGACGATCGACTGCAATCATCGGAACTGAAAGAACTTGTGCTGGAAGAACTCCTCCTTCTGCGATAGCGATTCTGTTTGATTTCCTTGATTAAAGATATATTAGTTTGTACATCTACACTACAAGTCTTAATGGCAGTTCGATTTCTCGGTAGATACACTATCGTTTTATCCTCTCCATGTTGTTGTTCATTTCGTTTTTCTTCAACTGCATTTGTTTTCGCTTGCATCGCTTTTGGCAGATTCTCAATAAGCGAAGTAATCAACGAATTGCAATTAAATTTTGCATTCACTTTCTGCAGCAGCGGTTTAATATCCTCCAATTCCACATTGTCAGTAATAGGATCTGTATTCACTCCAACGCTAACCAATGTTTTCATTTCCATATCAAGCAGAGGCGCAGGCACTACAATTTCCTGCTTTATTTTAGTAGCAACGGCTTTCGTTTGTTTTTGTTCGATTGTTTTCTTGTCCGCATTCGGCGCTGGCGTGCTCAACACTTCCTTTGCCATTTTCATCAGCTTTTCTTGATGCTTTTGTATCTTCAAGTTTTCATCTTCCAGCTCATTCGTGACCACATTCGCGATGCTAATAGTGCTACTCAATTTTGTTTTCACCGTAAATCCTTCCCGACGTTTCTTATACTCTTCCAAATTCAATTTCTTCTTTTCAACGCTTTTGATGGTATTTACTTTCAGCAAAGAAACCATCAATTTGCCATCTGCATTCTTCACCATTGGTTGGTTCTTAATTATAGTTCGATCATCTTCTTCAGCCGACTCAAAACCAGAATCTTTCTTCGGATGTTTTGGATATGGTGTCAACAAACTACAGTAATCGTGATCGAGTTTAATCGTTTCATTGTTGTTGTTATTAAGGCTCGTTTGTGGCTTGACCATTTTTAATTTCTGTTGTGCCGCTTCAACTATACGTGTACCGCCGCGTTTTTTACTCGGAATCGGTGGAATTACAGAGATTGGTTTTCGTTTGCCCGATTCTTTGATGCGTGCAATCAATTCCTGAGGTAATGAGTCGAGAATTTGTTTGTTCTTGATTGTGTCTGATGTGAGTGAGGTAGTTGAATCCGATTTTGTTTCTTTCAATTCATCTGAAAATAAGTTTAAGAATTTTAATTTATAAATTAATTATGTATAATGTGTTGCCTAGTTCGGCTAATGAAACATTGAATACACTGACCTTGAATTGGCAAAGCAGGCGTAATATTACAAGGCGGTATTTCAGTGGCTTCAAATTGTTCCAGCAAACTTTTCAAATCGCCCGCTTCCAAAACGGGTGAATTTTCGGCTTCGGAAATGGTCTCTACATCGACATCGTCCTCATCCTCTTCTACAATGTACCGTTGTGCTTTCAAATCAATCTTTTTCATGCCTATTCCCGCCGCCGGCGGCTTAGGCACACTTTCTTTACATTCATCATTTATGTACGAAGCAATATCGAACGTGCTTTCATCCTCTACACGGTCGAGAATTTCACTGGCATTAATAAAAGTAGTAATGCAGGAATTGTCGTTTAAATTAATAGCTTTATTGCCTACTATAGATGAAGTAGGATCAGGAATGTAATCTGAATGTAAGTTGAATTTGTCTATTGAAGTTGAATTGCGTTGTTGCGCAGTTTCATCCTGATTTTCTTCAGGAGTTATTATTGGATCGTCTGGGAAATTTTCGCCAACGTGCTAAAATGCAAAAAATGGTAATAAACAATACACAATATTATCGTATAGTATTACAGAGAGCATTTCCGGCTTGATAAATTACTTAAAAATCAAAAGCCGTTAATGCAACATAAAAAATAAAAAAAAATTGCTATAAAGTGTCAATAAAAACATTAGTTTACAAATTGTAATACTTTAATTTGTCCGCAATAATAGAAAATGTTAAATGAACTTACATCAATATTAATGAATTGCTGCCAGTCGCTTATAATTTTGGTAAAGTCATCTCGTGAAGGAGGTGAAGCCGACAAATCGTTCAATGACGAATTAAAGTTGCTTGACATTGGTATCAAAGCCAAGTCACCGTTGATCCTTCAAACAAAATGCTAATAAAAGAATTCAAACTGCAAATAATGTACGTACTCTCGCTCATTTTCCATTTCCCATTCATATACATTCGACCCAAAGTCATGCATGCCGTCCAAGCTGGTTGAGTCGTCTGGATATTCATCTTCCTGTAAAACAAACTGGGTATTTCTAGTGCAAATTGGACAATAAATAATCACTCACCAGAAAACGTGAATCAAATGTGGAGAATTGCTCCCCATCGCGGAACAGGTCTATATCCATCTTTAGCGGTCAATAACACGCATCAAAATAGAGGTTAGAACACAAATGCAATTTATTGGGCTCGGTTGCAAACAAACTACAATTACAGTTCGTGGTTGAATCAAATGCCTAATCACTTTTCACAATTAGTTTTAGCAACAATTTACGTAATGTATGTTTATTTTAATTTAGAATGTTTCAATTTTAAGGTTATGTGAAGCACTGTACATATTTTCAACAAATATTGCATAAAATCGAAACCAATTCAACAGACTACACTGAAAACTATTTCCACGCGGTGTTTTAATGTTGATGTTAATTTGTTTTGCACTGATATCGCTTACTTTTGTTGTTATTTATTGTTAAATATTATTTAGTCACACGTGAATCAACTTTTGTCCACACCATCATATTTTCTTCGGTTCGGTGCGGTCGGCAGTGTAATGCGTTCAGTGAGCATGCGCAATTAATTCAGTTTGCTGTTTTACCTCTAATATGGGTTCAAAAAACATACAGTAGATGGACATTATTATTAAACTACAATTTTTTTATTAAATTAATAATTAATTATTATAATAATATAATATAATTCTTTATAAGCGTAGCATAATTCTACAATTATCCAACATGGTTATATCAATGTTTTACAAATGGTTTTTAATACGTTTAGTACACGCCCATGCTCCACACCTATTTTTGCAACATTTGTTTGATCCATGGCATTCAAAATCTGTGGAACAACGGCTTGAACAAACCCAGGGGCCAGAAGGTCGGTGCGGACAAAATCCTGGCTTTTCTATAAAACCACAGAAATAAAACGTATTTTTAACACTATGGCCACCTAATTGCGTTTTGAGTGCAATGATGGCCCTGATATAAGAATTACTGACCTTTATTTTCTTTTGGGGCTTGAGGAGTCAAGCAAATAGTTCCACCATAGGCGGTCCTACAACATTTCTGTAATCCATAACAATCATCATCAACGAAGCAACGTAAGAAATAAACTTTTTTGCGCAAATTTGAATAGTGCGGGCATTTTCCAGCTTTTGAATTAAATAAACAGAGGGTACTTTGAAACAAAAAAAATATGGTTAAAATTATAGCAAAAGCTTTCAACATTTTAAATATATTCAATAGAAAAGATGTTCTGTTAAGATAAACTAATTATTTACTAATGTGTTGAGTTTGTAATGTCCTGCTGCTTTATTTAGGCCTTATCTAATTAGGACGGAAAACCACAAAAAGCTTAAGTGGTTAGTTAAATATATTCAGCACGCGTTTAAAAAGCCTGGATATACTTAATTATTTCCAATTATGATTCATTCGTATGAAAACCGATAGAATTTATTTGGCTCTTGTATATTGAATTGCATAACCACAGCTGTCAGTAACCGTTTGTCAAAATTCGTGCTGTCAAATAATACAATCGAATGTGATGAGAAGAAAAATCCGAAATCCAAACAGTTTTTCATAACTACATTAATAGTTTTCCTCATAATGAATCATGTACCTACGAATATTGAGAAGCATTGAAAATTAGAGTGAAAATAAAAAAAACTCTAATTATGAATGCTTTTCAAACATGCACCCATACAACAGACGTTGTGCCTCTATATTTACCACTACAACTCTATCTAAAACCCATAGCTAGAATCAGTATCACGCTACAATTGCCCAACATCAGAAAACTCGGAAAAAGCATCTCACATTTAGAAATAATGGAAAATCTACGCACTCTAATCAAACCCGATGAATTTGCTACACTCAATGTGACTAAAACAACCATTGAATTCGTGAAATTCGAAGCGGACATTGAAGAAAAAGCGAAACTCGATCGAATTATACAAAAATTAGACCACAAAATGATGAAACTAAGAGAATTCAACGAGCTAATGTGCGTACGAGCCAGTGAAGCCAAGCTGAATTTTCCAAATCGCCGAACGTGGGACGGATTCTTCCAAGAAACCAAAGGCATGAGTGAATCCAAACCAGGCCAACGACCGGACACTCTGCACATAGCCAATCTACCTACCAAATGGTTCGCTCCTTCTTCGCACCGGCATCATCGCACTGAACTCAAAGATAATCTACCATCGGAAAAATTGTTTCAGCGAATTTTTGAAAAGTTTGGTCGCATTCGCCAAATCGATATTCCAATTTGCGATCCATATCGACACAAAATGAAGGCTCATATTTCAGGCTTGGAAGTTTCATCGTTCGACAAGACGGACTTGTTTGAAGGATATGTTCAATTCGAAGACTACATTGGATTTGCCAAAGCTATGGATGCACTTCGCGATATGAAATTGCTACACAAAGATGAAAATAAGAATTATGTGGTTGATGTTAAAGTCGATTTTGACAAGACGAAACATTTGAGTGAAGCATCAATTCGAAGGAGAGAAATTGTAAGGGAGCGGTTGATCGAGAAGGCTAGGGCTAAGGAGGAGAAAGAAAGGAATGAGCAGTATGACGCCGAACGGAAGGAACAAATTGAAAGGTTGACTTTTCATTTCGTAATTATAGTTTAGTTGGAAATTTTATGAAAATTAGTTTTCTAACTTTTCCAACTGTAATTGGATAAATATTCTGAGTAAATTTATAAACTAGATTTTTTAATTTTGTACTTTATTCACAATTTTTATCGAATTGATCGAAGAAATTAACGAAGAACAATGGCAAACTAATCGAATGTGTATAGTTGCCGACGATTTTTGGTTAATTCGGTGTGAGGTTTTAGTTGTATGTTTTAGGCAAAAGCAGGACGATTTGAAAACACAGAAAGAAATGCGGCGAAAATTGCGCGAGGAAAAACGAAAGGCAAAATTGCTGGAAAAACTGCAAGTGACTGGCGGCGATGAAATCAATGAGAAAATTGCGAAGGAAGAGAAGAAGCTATTAAAAGTGCAAAGAAAATTAGAAGCCATACGTTTATTAGAAGAATTGTTTCGGCGAATTAATGTAAGAAATATTTCTATCTAGGCCATCTAGATCACATACCACTTAATTGTGATCTAAGTGGATATTATTTCTACAAATAAAATTTAAACTTCTTGTATAATTTCTATTAATTTTTATTCTAATTTCAGGAGAAAAACAATCAAGACTCACTACCTAATGGAGGAGAAAGGGAAATCAACAAATTAAAAAACAACAGCGAACTGGAGGTTTTGCAACAACGCGAGAAACTACATCACGCTGTCAATGGACGAGTTATGTTGAAAACAGTTTTATCTGATAGAAAAAACAACAAAAAACGATCATCTTCCAGTTCTTCTGACAATGATAATGAAGTAAAAAAATTGGATCGCCAACCAACAGAAGCAAATCCGCCGCAAATGTACAATGCTGGCTGGTTTGGGTTTCCTTATCACCTTCCGCCGAATGTTTTTTACCCACCTGCACGAGGAGGCATGTATAATCATCCTCATCATTCTTCCAGAGGTACAATTCATAATTTAAATACTGATTAAAGCTTTATAATTAATACATTATTCTATAGGCGGTGGCTATTATCGGAGACAGAGAGGAAGTTATCGGGGTGGATACAGAGGCAACCGTACTTACCATAGGGGCTACACTCCCGAATTACACGATGAATATCAGAGATATTTTTCGAAGTTTCTGCCCGAACATGACAACATGCGAAACGCCAGACGATCATTGTCACCTCGAAGATCGCGATCGAGAACAAGACATCGATCGTATTCCCGGTCATATAGTCGTTCCAGATCACGATCTAGAAATCGTACAAGCCGCCGCAAATCAGAATCGCGTTCAAGATCAAAAAGTCCCTATCGAAAAAGTCGATCTAGAGATAAATCGGTGGACAGTTCAAAGTTTATGACGCCGAAACAGTTTAAGGAATCGAGAAAACACCGCCGTTCTTGGTCCTCGCCGAGTACTTCTCAAAGAAAATCCAATCAACGCTCTTCTTGGTCTAAAACGCCAGAAAAATGATTGTCATTTCGTATATTTGCATAAAACATATATTTTTAGAATTAGACATTTGTTTTTATCCTTTGTAACTTATTTATCAAAATTTAAATTTAGCGCCAAATATTTAATTTTGACTTGTATTGGTATGCGCATCCGGATCCGCGCAAACGTCAACAGCAACCTTCTTTTCGCAGCGATCGTTCGTGGGGTCGTCTGTTAGCTAATCACAGTGAACGAATTTTAGTTTTATTCGTTTCATCCTAAGTGAAAGAACTCTTAAAGATGGTGCAAAAGAAGGTATAGACTTTATTCTCTTATTGTATGTACGTATTTTTTAATTATGTTTTGTATCTGTTTTAAAATGAGCATGTTTTGTTTGAATGTTTACATGTGATTGTATCAAGTCGGTTTATATTCTAATTACATTATTTAACATTTGGTCGTAATTTTTAGCCGAAGAAGAAAGTGGGAAGGAAGGTAGCAGCAGCCCCACTTGCTGTAAAAAAGGTTGAACAGAAGAAGGAAGTTAACCCTCTTTTTGAGAAGAGGCCTAGGAACTTTGGAATTGGTGAGTGCTATTTTTTATCAATTAATCAAATGATTGATTCATTTTCGATCCACAATGATGATCTGTTTTTATTTACTGATAAATATCTCATGTTGACACAAACACGAGCTTTTTAATTCTGATTTTTGTTAACAAATGTATTTTAATGGGTGGTTATTAGAATTGGGTAAACTTGATGTAATTTACAGGTCAAGACGTACAGCCTCCAAGAGATCTTTCCAGATTTGTAAAATGGCCGAAATACATACGAATCCAAAGACAGAAATCTGTGTTGCAAAAGCGTTTGAAGGTTCCACCACCAATCAACCAGTTTACCCAAACTTTGGACAAACAAACAGGTATATATTGTTTTTTAATATTTGACCACCTTTCAATTTTACATGATGATTTATTTATTGAGTATTTGCTATATGAGGTAATATGATTCTGTTTACAAAAACTGATATAATTGAAATTTAATATCATTAAAGTGGAATCTTACAACTTGTTTACTAGAAAATTTTGTTTAATGATTTTAGCAACTCAACTCTTCAAAGTGTTGGAAAAGTACAGACCGGAAACGGCACTGCAGAAGAAGAATCGCCTAAAAGCCAAGGCCGAAGCTAAAGTAGCTAAGAAGGAAGAAGCGCCAAGCAAACGGCCAAACACCTTAAGAGCTGGTACAAATACAGTAACAAAGTTGATTGAGCAGAAGAAAGCCCAATTGGTTATTATCGCCCATGACGTTGACCCTATTGAGGTATTATTATATTACATACCTTTGATAACGATGATAAGAAAATTGCTATGATGCTAATTTTGAATTTCTTCAACTGATTTTCGGGTGAAATAGCCTCTAAAATTGAAGACACGTGACACCTGAGCTATTTCTTATCATATCTATATATACTATATTATTGGTCCAGTTTAGTTGCTTTATAAGTTGTTTGTTTTCTAGTTGGTGCTGTTTTTGCCTGCACTTTGCCGTAAGATGGGCGTTCCATACTGCATAGTGAAAGGTAAAGCTCGTCTGGGCTTGTTGGTTCGTCGAAAGACTTGCACAGCAATTGCATTGACTCAAGTTGACAGCGGCGACCGAAGCAACTTCAACAAGATTGTGGAAGTAATTAAGACCAATTTCAATGATCGTGCTGATGAAATCAGAAAACACTGGGGTGGCGGAATATTGGGATCTAAATCAGCAGCCAGAATCGCAAAAATTGAAAAAGCAAAGGCTAAAGAATTGGCTCAGAAACAAGGTTAACTTTCCTCTGAATAAAGTTTATAATAAAACAAGTTATAAGGATTTTTATTTTATTCAATTATTTTGTAATTAGTACAGTTCCTACACTTTCCGTGAAACCTTGGTTAGGCAACCGTGGAAGTTAATGGAAATGTTGGTTGCATTTTCAATTGCATAACTCTTTAGGCCCCTACACACGGACGTAGTTGTCTTAATGCTATAACGCGCGTTCATCAACGCGCAACCATTAACGTGCTTTTCATTTGTCTACAGACTGACAATCTTTAACATCAATTTTAATGTAGTTGTTAAAGTGATGGCACGATGTCGTTGTCTAATGAGCAATGGGCGTTAGTAGCAGTGGCGTGCGCTTATGTGATGAAAGAAAAAAAGGAAAAGAAAAAGATGCGTCGGAGGATCTGGTCTAAGGATGTCCATAAACAAGGATGTGCTCGGTACAGTTCTATAAATTCCCGGGTAAAATCTCGGCTCAATGTTCTTATATCCGACATGTTCTACAATCGACAAATTTTGATTACTATAATTGAAACTCGGATTAATATAATAAATACTTACCGACGCTACTGATAAACTCACCTGCAAATCTGTAAGTTTTGCCTCCACACGTTGAGACATGCACGTATTTTGATATACGCGCATTCAAAATATCTAGCAAAGACAGATATTTTAACTTGACGTGCATTCGGACTGTGCATTCAATAACTTGGCAGTTTTTTGCCTACACACACACGTTAATGATTGCGCGTTGATGAACGCGCGTTATAGCATTAAGACAACTACGTCCGTGTGTAGGGGCCTTTAGAATATATAACTAAGGCATAACTATTAATCAAGTATTATGATTTTCCATAGTGGAATGCCCATTTCATTGCTACCTTCCAGTTGGTTAAAATTGCGGTTATGTTTGTTTGAAAACGAACGATGAATGACAATGAATTGGAAGTATTTGCCGAACTTGCTGGCCTGCCGGCTGAACCCCTTAAAATGCGGGTAATGTGCGACAATTGTGAGTAAGTTTGAACATATTTCGAAAATCGAGCATCCAAGCAATTGTAAATATGTTTATAGGAGACCAACAAGTGTGTGCTACTGTAAGTCAGTGCCACAGCCTCCACTAAATACCACACATCGAATCCTTCTACTGCAACATCCCGCTGAAGAGAAGCGATGTCTTCGCACAGCCCCCATTCTCTCACTAGGCCTAGCGCATGGCAAATGTTTGGTTTTTAAAGGTAAACGATTTCCTGGCCGATTCCAAGAACTGAACCATATTCTTGCATCCGAAAACACGGTTTTGTTGTATCCTAGTTCGAAAGCTATCGACATTGCACAGTTTCAAAAGACAGGAGTGCCAAAAGGAGTGGAACTGAACATTGTGATTATTGATGGCACCTGGCCACAAGCAAAAGCTATCTACACAGCTAGTCCAATGCTGCATCAGTTGACCCAAATTAAGCTGGTCATTAATTCAACCAGTCATTATATTATCCGGACTCAACCGACAGATGGTTGTCTAAGCACTTTGGAAACGGCAGCAGAGGCTCTAGCTATTCTAGAACAGAATGACAATATCAAACAACAGTTACTCCAACCGTTGAAAGTGATGTGTGACTTTCAATTACAGAATGGAGCAGTTTCCCATCAGAGCAAAGAGTTTTTAATTAAGAATAATGCTTACCCGAAACTGATTGGCAAACGGTTGAATAAGGTTTTGAAGGATTCTCAACTTATGCAAGACAGTTAACATTATGTGCCCCCAATGTGGACTACTGTGATTATTATATTCCTAAAATTTGTCTTTTGCTTTTTTAAAGCAGAATTATATTATTAAACATGATTGTGAAAGGAACCAACAATGAATTAAAAATGAATTAATATTGATGCTATTCAATTTATCGCGGTTTTAATTCAAATAGAGTACCTCATTTTATAAAATCACACCGCAAAATAGTACTTTCTTGCATGCGTTGCGCCATCTATCCACAACAATAACAACAAAATACTATATACGTTTCCAGATGTCCCGCTGGTGTCACTACCAACCAATACCAACAAAAATCTAACCTCAAAGTTCGACATGTGTGTTCATCAACCAGCAATATTATTCTACAAACACTATTAAACTAAAACGTTACAATGGCACCAGGTAGTAAAGTGTTTATTCCATGCCGTGGTTTAGGTTACGTCAGTAACCACATACCACTACAAGTACGTTACATCAAAAGTCGCAAAGAAAATCTAATAATTACATGTGTTGGCAAATCTTTCCACACTTACAGCATCTCACATTTCGGCCTGTTGAGTGTCAGCGGCCTACATCCCGACGAAATAACATGCATGACTTCCGATGCTTACCACGTGTACACTGCTGTGAACGACACAATTTACGCCTGGCGAAGAGGTAGTGAGTTGAAACACACTTACAAGCGACATAAAGCGACCATCCATACAATGCTACCGTTCGGTGCGCATTTGATTTCAATTGACGATCACAATGTCCTTAAAATTTGGGACATAAAATCCGAAGCGCTCCATTTGGAGCTTACTTTCGCTTTAGAGCAGTTTCGAATCAGTGCATTGCTGCACCCTAGTACTTATATCAATAAAATTCTGCTTGGAAGCGATCAGGGTGAAATGCAGTTGTGGAATATAAACACAGCGAAAATGGTGTACCAGTTTAAAACGAATTGGAAAGTTGCTATTACTTGTTTAGTACAAGCACCAGCGATAGATGTCGTTGCTGTCGGTTTAAGCAGTGGCCGGATTATTCTGCATAATTTAAAGTATGATGAGACTTTAATGGAGTTTATGCAAGATTGGGGTTTGATCACTACAATTAGTTTCCGATCAGACGGTGCTCCTATTATGGCGACTGGTAGTATTAATGGTTAGTTGATTTCATTAAACAGTTTAATGCTCTTACTAATAGGTACTTTACTTGATTTTCAGGTCACATAGTATTCTGGGACCTAGAACAACGAAAAGTTGCCTCGCAATTACTACACGCCCACGATGCCACGATATCCGGTATGGTCTGTCTCCCAAACGAACCCTTACTCCTTACTTCATCCCCAGACAATTCTCTAAAGCTCTGGATCTTCGATCTACCAGACGGCGGCGCTCGTCTTCTTCGGATCCGCGAAGGACACTCGGCTACCCCGTCATTTATCCGCTTCCATGGGTCAAACGGCCACAACATCCTAAGCTCTGCCACTGACTCCACTCTTCGCATATTCAACACCCAAACCGAGCAATTCAACAAAAGCTTAGGCAAAGCCTCATACAACCGCAAAGTGACCAAGAAACGTAACCGCCATGTAAACGACCCTTTAATAATGCCGCCAATTGTTGAATTCACCTCGGAAGTTACACGTGAAAAAGAATGGGACAACATAGCTGCCATCCATCTAGGCCTAAAAATGGTAACCACTTGGTCGTACGACCGCATTAAAATGGGCGACTTGAAATTAATACCTGAACGCTTCCAAAACAAGAAAATAGATGTAAATTTAATTGTAACTGCCAGTAGTCTATGCTTAACCCACTGCGGCAATTTCGTACTAATTGGGTATAGCACGGGGCATTTGGACCGATTTAACATGCAATCTGGCATATGGCGTGACTCGTACGGCGACCCGAAGGCCCACGATTCACATGTACGAGGTGTAACGACAGACGCACTCAATCAAATCGCCATAAGCGGTGGCGGCGGCAATCAAATCAAATTCTGGAAGTTCAAAAACAATGCCTCAAACTGCATTTCTAAACTCACCTTGGACGAATCAATAAATTTCTTCCGTTCGCATCGCGAAAGCTCAATGCTTGCAATTGCCTTAGAAGACTTCACGATCCTGATTCTCGACATAGACACTCGCCGAATAGTGCGAAAGTTCCAAGCACACACCGCTCAAATAACAGACGCGGCTTTCAGTCCCGATTCACGCTGGTTAATCACATCGTCCATGGATTGCTCCATTCGCACTTGGGATATTCCATCCAGCCAACTAGTCGACCAATTCGCAGTCGATTCCGCTTGTATTTCGCTGAATATGTCGCCGACAGGCGAAGCCTTAGCCACCGCTCATGTGAACTACTTGGGCATTTTTTTGTGGACCAATCGCACTTTGTACTCGAAAGTTACGCTGAATGCTTTGGATCCGGAGGCGGAACCGCAATTGGTGGCCCTGCCTGAATGCCAAGTGGAAATAATAGAGGAAATTGAAACGGAAGTTAAAACTGAACTCGACGAATTTAAATCGCCAGAACAGATTAGTAAAGAGTTGGTCACTTTGTCTGGTTTGTCGACGTCCCGTTGGCAGAATTTGTTGAGTATTGATGTGATTCGGAAGAAGAACAAGCCGAAAACGGCACCGAAGGCAGCAAAGTCGGCGCCGTTCTTCTTACCGACGATTCCGTCGCTTAATTTGCAATTTGATTTGAGTGCTGATGTTGCGCAAAGTGGCCAAAGTAAATTGCTATCGCTTGAAAGTTTGGTCAATCTGTCCGAGTTTGGCAAGTTGCTTGATGGCAGTAGATCGACGAATGATTTTGAGGCAGTTATAGATCGATTGAAAACAATGGGACCGTCTATGATTGATTTTGAAATTAAATCGTTGGCACCTGAAGGTGGTGGTTCAGTTGGTGTTATGGTGCAGTTTCTTAAGTGCATTGAAGCTATGCTTAAGTCGAATCAGAACTTCGAACTGGCTGAGGCGTATTTGGGGGTGTTTTTAAAGTCGCATGGCGTTTTCGTAGCTTCGAATGATAAACTTAGGACTTATTTGCCAAATATACAAAGTTGTCACAGTGTTGTATGGGAGCGTTTGCAGCAAAAATTGTTTTATACCATATGTGTTGTTAGGAATTTGAAAACTATGTAATTATGTTTTATATGAATTTGTTTGTTACTAAGTTAATAAAATGACTTAAGCTAAGCATAGTCTATATTTTTATTAAAGATATGACTACGTAATACATTTTAAATATAAAATATTTCTTTGTATCCAGAGATAAATTAATAATTCAAATTTAAATCAAAATAAAAGCATTTCTCTTCCTCTCTTTATCCTGTTTTTTTCCAGTAAAACAGCGAACCACTTAACGATATATGACGTTTAATTTTAGCCGAAAAATTAAAAATGCGTGCGGTGCATCTGACTAAAATAAAAATAAATAAAAAATTTACCTGACTTAAAAATAGAAAACAGAAACCAAAAGACGAAAGTAGTGTGTGGACGGGAGGTAAACCGGTTATATATTAATTACTGCTATCCATTTCTGGATCACTTTCGGCATCCGAACTGGAACTTACAGCCAGGTCGCCAGCCATTGCCACTCGGGCATACTCATCCTTGTCAATGGATTTGCAAAAATGAATAGCATACTTTAACTTTTGCTGCAACACAATCTGAAACCACAAATTTAAATAAGTCATTATCATTATTTGTACGCAAAATGCTTGTTTACCTTGCATGAATATCTTGGCATTTTAAGCAGGAAGAAACATGTATAACTTTCGGGTAGGAAATGATCTGGCGGCGTATACTTATCCAATATTTGAATAACAAAGTCGCGACCGCGAAAATCGGCTATAGTACGTGGCAATCGTGTGCGACCCCAAACAAATCGCAAAAATAATGAACGTTCTTGGTTCGTAAACTCTTCCATCACTTCCCAGAACCATTGAATCAACGGCGCGGAACTATCAATACCTACAATAATTTAATTAATAAATATTGCATTGCAATTAATTACTAACAACCTTTATAAGTTGCTACTGATTTTAAGAGCGTCAATGGAATATCAGGCGAACCACAAACCATCGTTTCCAATTCGTAACCACTAAAGAGCGACAAAAGTGGTACTGGAACCACTCGGGACATGCCATCGCGAACTGCAGTCACTTGTTCATCGAATTCGTGCAATCTAAATACAAATTTATATTCATATCATAAATTAAATGAATACTCGAGCCACAAACCTAAAATTTAACGCCAGCCGCACATACTCCAACCGATTCTCAAACGTAATTCTTTTGTACCTCGTGCTAAGCGCCACATCAGTACCACAGCTACTAGGCGTCGAGAAAGGCATATCCAAATTCTGAAACAACGGCTCATCCGCTCCCATATCCCGAATACACAACAAACCCGGCACATAGTCCCGATCAATCTCCGTCAAATCAGCCGGCGTCAACTCAATTCCCGCCAACTGTTTCCAAACTGGCTCGGCCAAATTCAAACTCAACGGCGACCCCGTTCGTATTGCAATGCCCATCAGCACACCCAAGAATCGCAACATATTCAACTGTAAACAAGTCTTGGCATTCGGATTTAAGATAAAGCAGTCGCGATTAGCGCCCGCTTCATCGCGACCATTCGGCGTTGCTATTAACAGCGGCAACGAACCATTCTGCAATTCATCGCACATCTCTGCAATACTTTCACTATACCCGCCGCCGCAATCGTCCACACTCTCACCGACAAACTCGACTTTCCACACGCGATGCGGCAAAGCCAAAGTTTCCGACGTTAAAAGTGGCAATTTAGTCACCATTTGCCCAAACACGGATTTCATACCGTCGACGCCAGCTAAACCACCACGAGAGCGCGATCGCTTCACTTGGATCCGATTCAGTTCGATAACTGGACCGTGGTGCTTATCGCGAATCATCGTCGCCTGAACCACTTTACGGAAAGTGGCTTCTTTGATTGTGTAAATTAAGATGCTGCGCAATTCGTGTAAGGAGTCGATGCCAGTGATTGGGAACATAGTAATGCAGGGGCATATTAATTCGGCGAAATGATGCAAAAGGACTAGTCGACGATGTAGCACCCAGGTGGGAATATCTTGTAGAAGATCGTATTCGATTGGAGCAACTGATGGAAGACGAGCGCAAGCTGAGGAAGCATTACTGGTTGACCAGGCAAGAGTATGGGCTGAACCGCAGGCTACATTGGTTATTTTTTTGCTCTGAAATATGTAGTGTTTTTAATAAAAATAATTAAACTTGGTAAATAGAACAAACAATTACCTGTAATGAAGAAACAAGTCTCGGCCTTTGAATCGCATTAGTAGTTCCGTCTCCCAATTGTCCCTCATCATTATCCCCCCACGTATAAACTTCCCCATCTTTGGAACAGGCGACACAATGCAATGACCCAGTCGCTATACTAATAATCTTCTTGCCATGCAAAGCGGCTACTTTTTTCGGTCGACGCACATGATCACCAGTTCCATGCCCCAGCCGATGATAATCCCCTTTCCCCCAAGTATAAACATTCCCCGATCGAGTCAAAGCGACCGAAAATTGCGATCCACACTCCACTTTAACCACTCCAAGACCCGTCAAAGTTTCAATTTTCATCGGTACTTTACAACCATCCGAACCACCTCGACCCAATTTACCATAATCACCGTCGCCCCATGACCACACGTTATCATCGTCGGTTATGCAAAGAGTTTGTGCATCGCCAGAGCCACATGCAACATCGATTACTCGATAGCCCAACAATTGGTCAACCTATCATTTATTAATATTAATAAATTTATTTACTATTAAATAATTTAGCAATAATTATACCACAGTCGGTTTGAGTTGATCCTCGCTATCGCCTAAGCCCAATCGTCCATATCTACCTTTACCCCAAGTGAATAAATGACCACAACTAGTGATTGCGGCCGAATGTGCACCACCACATGCTATATCGACAATTTCATGCTCTTGTAAGGCTTCGATTAGTTTCGGGGTTTCACATGAGCTACACCCAATAATTTAATTAGCTATTTAAAATTATGGATTAAAAAAAATGTAAGCACCTTCTAGTACCATGGCCTAGTTTACCATCATCGCCTTCGCCCCATGAATACACATCATTATCAGCTGTTAACGCAAGGCAATGCTTACCACCGGAATTAACTGCAATTTTCTTTATAAAAATATGCTGGATTGATTCGAGTAAAGTGGGTACAAGAACAGAATCAGTGCCTCCTATTCCTAACCGGCCTCCAGCACCATACCCTACAATTTAATATTACTCATTCGTAATAGTAATAATAATAATGACTAGCTACCTGTAGCATAAACTTTGCCATCTGCTGTAACAGCAAACAAAGTTTGTTCTCCTCCAAGTAATTGTATCGGTCGCAACGTTGACAAAGCTTCACAAGCTGTCGGTTGCTTAACCTTAGCACCTTCAACGCCGCCTAATTGACCACGATGATTGTGTCCCCATCCAAAAATGGTACCTGACCCGCCCCAAGATAGTGTCCAATCCTCAGGTCGCCTTTTTAACATCAAAAAGACAACAATTAAATCTTCTTGCCATGCTATAGTTCGATATTCGAAACTTACCGATTCAACCAAATAAGCAACTGTTCATCATGCTCCTTCCTAAACACTCCATGTTTTTCATGTTGCCAATACTCATCCAACCCCTCGCCAGCACCCTCACTCAACTTCTTCCTCACCTCTTGACAAAACCCGATCGGCAACGCACTCCTATGAATCAGCGCTTTCGAAACCCTTGCCGCATGACAATACCGTCTAAACCACGACCACTTATGATTATCCACCAAACCGATCATCTTATCCAACTCCAAATCGGATGCTAAGGCTACCAACACTTTAAAGAAATCCGAATGCATCAAATGCAAACCGGCCCGCACCGACCCATCCTCATATTCATACTGTCGCAAAAGCGCTTGCGGCAATTCCTCCAACAAACTTCCCAACGCACTATCTGGAGCTTTCAATTGCTGCAACTGCAAAGTAACCGCCTCCGCTTTCGCATCATCACCAACCAACAATCGATGTAATCTTTGCAACGCCCACATTCTCTGGCTGGCGCACAAAAAGCTCAATTGCGAACAACCAGCCAACCCGGCAGCCAAACGCGACATAAGTGACGCATCTGCCGCTGCATACAACTTCGAATCCAATAAACACATCACCATCTCCATCGATGGTTGACTCAAAACGGCACGGTCCGATCCGATTTCGTTTGGGCCATGATTCGAAATCACTGGATACACTGTGAATCGCCATCCCCATCCATTTACTGAACTGTCACTAGTGAAAGTCCAACGTAATTCATCGCCTGGTATTCGCAGTTCGGACGACCAATCGGACCATTCGCGACCAGATCGTGTGGCTACAATGCGACCAGTGCAATCGGTTATTTGGAGTGGATCGTGCCGCCGTTCGGTTGAACAACGGCGGTCAAATTCGACGCGTAAAGCGTCGGCGCCTGGTAGTTTAACATGTCCTCGTAGGGTTATGTCGTCGATGTAAGGGTGACTTGACTCTTGGACTATTGGATGAGGGGTACTGGATAAGGATTGAGTGCTGTTTGCCGTGTCTTCTAGTTCGGTTACGCATAATTCGAGAAGCATTGCGCCAATTGTTAGATTAGCATTGCCCATTACTGAAATTATGACTGTTTTGTGCTAACATTCACTTATTTTAATATTACTTACTAATTAAAACGTTGGACAAAATATCTTTCGCTTGATCGTCTTCGATTCGGTCAGCTACTGCTAGCTTCAACAAATCAACCAACAATCTTGCATCGTTTTCTGTTAGCAACAACATAAACTCATCCAATCCCGTAATACCACCATCGCCAATCACTTCTGCATTCGATGTCAGAGTGGCGGCAATCACCGACATGGCACTCGTCGACATTCGTGATTGTTTCGACGACATGCTCGCCGAACAACTGCTAGCAGTCATCGACTGTACTAAAGCTATTGGATTATCTTCTGTTTCGGGAGTCGATTGATGGCTCTAGCATATTAACAAATAATTAATTAACTATCATTACTATGAATGAATAAGACTTAACTACATTTAAACCAGCTATTTCTGTTAATGAAACCGGGGCCTCGCCGCCTCCAAAAACAATATCGCATCCTTCTTTCGTCAAGGAATTAAAGAGATTCTTTTCGGGAGTTATCGCCTCAGGATTATCGTTTTGCTAAATATACAAAAAATATACTAAATTAAAATACTCGGTCAATATTACAGCTCAGTCACCTTATTATTTTTCATATTAGTATGGCTGCACAACGCCTTAACAATCGCCTGCCTTAACTGTTGTATATGCATCGCATTCAAAACATGCTGCAACGCCTGCTGCTTCGCCGTATTACTCTCCAACGACATAACAATCGAACTCAATGTCGGCACATTCTTGTTCACCCCTCTGCCCACTAATTTCTCCCCTTCATACAACCTCAAAATTGACGATCCCAGCGGATCCTTCGCTACTGGAAAAATAACGGGCTCCACTTTCGAAACTGCTTGAATATCCTGCTGCATCCACGCAATTGAATGCGAGCTCCCACAAGCCACTCGATTAATGTGTACATCTTCCAATCCATGCACTAGAGCCGGCTTCCTATTAACCACCGTCGATCCATTCCCTTGCTGTCCATGATCATTATCGCCCCAAGCAAACACTTGCCCACCATCAGTGACCGCCAAACAATGCAACGCACCCACCGCCACATGAATCACCTTCTTATCGCGGAATGCTTCAATCACAGTCGGTTTTCTCACATGCTGATCAGTACCATGCCCCAACCGAAAGTAGTCACCCTTACCCCAAGTCCAAACTTCCCCAATGCGAGTCAACGCCAGCGAAAACTGCGCGCCACACTCTATTTGCACTACCCCCAGTGAATTCAATCGCTCAATATTATGCGGCACTGTACAACCTTCCGATCCACCGCGACCCAATTTACCAAAATCGCCATCGCCCCAGGAAAACACTAGTCCTTCATCCGACAAAGCCAACGTCTGCGCATCGCGACTACCGCAAGCCACTTGCACAATACGATGACCAGCTAGTGTTTTAATATGTTTGGGTTTCAATTGTGTGACATCATCGCCATGTCCTAATCGGCCGTATTCACCCAATCCCCATGTGTACAATTCACCGCTGCTTGTAATAGCAGCCGAATGGGAACTGCCACACGCTATATCGCGGATTTTCTTGCTACGCAATGCTTCAATCATACGTGGTTTGTCCAAGTTGAGACGATTGCCATGGCCTAACTTTCCATCTTCGCCTTCGCCCCAAGAGAATACTTTACCGTCAAGGGTTAGTGCCATTGCATGTTTACCTCCGGAATGTACGGCTACTTTTTTGATGACGTATTGGCTTAGGAATGGAATGGGTCGCGGTGATTGAACATTGTTATTATGGCCTAGGCCTAGACGGCCGTTTGTTCCTTCGCCACAAGCATAGAGCTAGAAATATTAATAGTTTATAACCAATAATAAAACACAATTAACAAAAAATAACTCTACCTTTCCCTCTTGCGACACAATAAACAGCGACTTTGATCCACCAGCAATATGAATGGGCCTCAATTGACTAACGTATTCCGATTGCACTGGTAATTTTACTTTAGATCCTTTCATCCCACCTAATTGATCCTTATCATTCAAACCCCAAACATAAACTTTAGCACCACTAGATGGCGCTGTTTGCAAATCACCATTCGATTCTTGCGTCATTGTGACCAAAGGTGGTCCGCTAGTTTGCTCCTGCGACAGATCCCAATCGTTGGCCAAAAAGGAAACCGACGTTTTTAATTCGCCAAAACAATGCTTTTTAATTCCAACCACCGACATGCTATGTACTTTGCAATCGATTCCTTTATTGCGGCATTTTACAATGTGTATTTCGATTATTGAATAGTGCTAGAAAATACAAAAATTATTAAGGGCATTAAATGGCTTGACTTGCTTGCTTACCCGATCCAAATTCGACAGCAAAACCACGAAATTGTCCAAATTCTTCACATGAACTTCGCAAATATCGCTCAATGAGTTCAAACTATTCCCGCCCTTCACCACAATAAGCGAAGGCATGTAACTAACATCAGCGGGATCCACTTCCATCTTCAAACTCCTGATAATAACATCCGGATAAATTTCCAATCGAATCCAATGTTTCCCTTGCGATCCACAACTCTGCCACATAAGTGTCGGCAACTTCCCCGTCGCATTCTTCGACGACACCGTCAAGTTCTTAACGCATCGATTCCACTCCGTAATCACCTCACCTTCTGTTTCAATCGCATCATGCCGATAGTACCGTCCAGGTTTACCCGCATAAACTTCCGCCGAGCCCGCTTCGTTCACGCGATTAAACGTATGCCGATGATTACGTTTCGTATAGAAACAATTCTCACATAAATCATAATTATCGCACACTTTGCATTTAAATCGTGGCCCTTGAATCGGCGTCACGCAACAACTATTGCAAGTAACACCTTCATGGCAACTCGGCACGATTTCCATCTCGGCAATGACTCCGGTCCAATTTTGCTGTTTCGCAAAATCGACCGTCAAATCGTGCCCGTTCGGCGATATCGCAATCACCACTCCCACACTCTCATGTGTTACATAGCCCCATTTGTAGCGCGGCGTCGAAATATTCGGCTTCACTCGCACTTTGTCGCCAATTTTAATACTAGTCGGCGACGGCAAAGAAGGCGGAAATCCAAGTAACTCGACGTGAATAAATCGCACCCAATAGGCACTGACTCGATTCTGCCAATTTACTTGCAAATTCAAATCGTGCAAACCTTCCCGATCGATTTTAATCACCTTGCCAATATCGCCAAGTTGCACCTCTTCGTAGCTTTTGCAACAACGCACCAGCATACCATTTTCCACATTATCGCGGACATACATTGCGTATTCATCATTTGATAGAAACTGCGATCGTCTACTGTAACTCTGCGGCTTATTATTTGAATCATTGCAAACTAAAGTCGGAGCTTGTGCACCAAGGGCATTATCGTACGAATTCGATTCGGTATCCGATTCGTAAACCGAACTCATTGAATCAGTGTCTTCCGCTGCAACTTCCGGGTGCTCCAATAACCAACTAACAATCGATTCCGGTGTTGTTAAACTATCCGGGCCAATTGCAAGCGATTTAATTGCAGCTTCGACTGCTTTCTTGGTGAAACCCATCTCTACGATTTGCGTCACCATCGGATGAACCGGCACGTCTTCCTCCAATTCTCTACGCTTATTCGTCTTTTCGCTTACCACACTTTTAATTGAGCACTCACTATTCGGCGTGGTCGGTAAATCGCTATTAGCGCATTGGGTATTTTTGTTGACTGTTGGTTTCTCATTCGATATACTGCAAGGCACTTCAAAATTCCCGTCGGCTGCTAAATACTGGCTCAAATTCAAAGCAGCTAATTGCATTTCCTGCAGATTGAATCCAGGTTTAAGCGGACTAGGCTGCGTGGCTTTAGCTAGAAGCTTTTGTATTAAAAGCACAGGTTGCTGATTAATTTCCTCTTCTATTGATTGCTGCTCTTGCGATTGGTCCATACCATTAATTGCGTGCTTCAACACTTTACGTAGTCTGTACTGATTATTGTGCAACACGCGCGTTGCATTTAACGCACTCAAGATATTTTGTTGCGTTCGCAAATAAGCGGCATTCACCTGTCCATGAAACGATTTCCTTTCATGGCAATTCAACGAGCTATGCCCAATTAGTAACAAATTCGCCCACGTTTTAATAAAGTTATCGCCCAGCAGCATTTTGTCGAAATTGAACTCAACTGCTGGCGTTAACGTTAAATTATTAATCGTAACCTTTTTAATTTCACCGGTATCATGGATTTGCAAGCAAAGTTTCCCTTTTGCAGACACTCGAATTACGGTGCCCCGCGATCCATCGACCTCAGCCACTGCGCCAATTCGTGGCCGTACATCCCAAGCGCCGATCGCATTCAAACAGGCCATCACCATATAGTAATTCTGATCGCTGGTAACGCCATCGTTCAGCATATTCGAGACACAAGCATCGCTTAGAAAATATGCAGCCAGATTCAATTTTTGTATTAAAATTGCGTTCAATACTTGATTCCAACCGACTAAATTATGCAAACATCGTAACAAACTAATAATTTCCTGTGCAAGGGTGCTGCTGTGCGATTGAGTGAGCAACACTAGCGATTTCGTAGTCGACATCGGTTTGTTCCCGATGTCATAGGAACAAGTTAGGATTATTTTGCCCAGTATATTGAGTAGCTTGTCTAAAACGGGTGGTATTTCCGAATTGTCCAAATCCCATGATTGTAATACAGTTTGCAATAATCGAACAGTTAAAATTTGCTTGGGAAGATTAAGCTCGTTGCCACTTATAGCACTGCTAGGCGATAGAAATTCTAGCAACATACTAATCCACGGCTTGGTGCTAAACGCTTGGCAAAGTTTCGGACTTTGCGAAACACTACGCACTAGTGTTAAATTACACCACTCTGAATTTGAAGTGCTATTCAAAGTTGTGCAAAACAAACTGCTAAAACCATGGAGCGTACTTGAATGCAATTGGTCACCAGCTAGACCTGCACTGATTGAAATGTTGCGCAAAAAATTAATACTTGCATCGCGCAGTAATTTAATTAGCTGATTGTCTTTGATTAGTTGCGAATCTATAAAAAAATTACAAAAACGATCTTTGAAATTTGAATTGTCCCCAAAAACAAATTAAATAACCGATATGTATTGCTAGTTGCATTCAAAATACATACTAAATTCTAACTACTATTATACAAATATATTAATACTCACTATGATCAGTCGTTTCATCACTATCAGTCTCAGAAGTAACAGGCGAAGGCGGCGAAGCCAAATTCAAATCATACTTTCCCTCAATACCCATGCGATAACTATTCGTCGAACCATTATTCCATTCTACTCGCACCCATCCATCATCCCCCAACTCG
The DNA here is from genome assembly GCA_963556235.1 of Cryptophagus acutangulus. Lineage (NCBI taxonomy): Eukaryota > Metazoa > Arthropoda > Insecta > Coleoptera > Cryptophagidae > Cryptophagus > Cryptophagus acutangulus. The sequence goes on along the minus strand of OY744559.1, from coordinate 12,381,765 downwards.
CCAATAACTCTACCTTCACCAGGTGGATTACCATCCTGGTCTCCCCATTTCCAATCAATTCCACGCACCACACGCGTACCCAACTTCATCAACGTCGCCAACTCCAAACCACACAAACAATTCGATTTCGGCTTATTACTCTCAATCATGTCAGCATACAACACGTAAAATTCGGACACTTTTCGTACAATGCTTTGATCGCAACCAGTTTGCTTTAATAACGCCAAAACTGAACTAATCACGCCGCTATTCACTAGCGGGTGCAGCTCGAGGGCATTATAGCGATTTGAAGCAAGAACGCCTAGTATCGCAAGCAGCATTCTTGCCTTCGGAATGTCCCGTAGTAATGTATAGGTACCAAGATTCAAGCTAACTTTAGCATTAGAACCCTTGTTCTTCGCAGTTTTGTAGATAGTGTCACGTAGAATGTAGTTTCGCAGTGTCTCAATGCACCATTCGCTAATCGATAACTGTGATAACAGCATTTCGGTCTTGGCGAACGGTGTAACTAGTTGAATGTTGTCCAAACAGTGACACATAAATTCTTCCCGTTTATCTAAACCCAAGTAGCCATTTATAATCGAGTATTTCACAGAGTTTAATAGATAGGATTCTTGTAGTAGATGTTTAATCATTGCTAGTCCTTCTTTGCGGGTTTTGCAACGTTGCACCTGCACATACATAGCTTTGCGCAAAACCTCCACATCACAATACGCTTGCGTAACAAACTCCAAAATTTGCCCCATCAAATCCAAATTCTCACAGCAAACCTTCCTCATTTTCTTATCAGTCAACTTTGCAACTACCTGACTCAAAACCAACTCATTCTCCAATCGTTTCTCCTTATCTTCTTCATTCGGCTCAATCCGAGACTCATTCTCCAACTTCTCTACAGTCCATTTCTCTTCCAAATCCGTCTTCAATTCCTTTGGCATTCGCGACGAATTAGAATTAAATGAATCAGTCATCGCTGCTGCTTTCTGTGCACCGTTTTTAATCTCATTATTCACATCATCCGTATCACTTTTCGACTCGGCAATTTTACCATCACTCTGCGTCTTCTTCATTGCACCCTTACCACTTATATCTTCGTTCGATTTATGTCGCTCCACACTTTGCGATTGAATGGTAGCATTGACTATATCCTCTGGCTTTTGTATTTCTGAAGTATGTCGCCCGCATTTCAAATCGCGAATTACTTTTCGCACTAGTGTGCGTACTCGTGGTTCTTTGTAAAGGGCATTTACTTTTTTGTACGCTTCCATTTCAACGGAAACGGTTGGTTTTACTTCGTATAATAGAAAACGGCACTTTTCGAGTATAGGTATGCATAATTCTTTGTAGCTTTTGTTGACTTCTTGGCGGATTTTCGTTAAATTCCATTTTGTTGCATGCACCATTTTGATCATTTCCGTTACCGGTCGAGGCAGTTTCACAGAAGTTTGTGTCGAATCTATTTGTTCGAAATTAAATTAAAATATACAAAAAATGAGCAATGCAGAAAACATTCAAATGAAAATGATTGATTATAACGTACTACGTAAAGCAAACTAGTTTCAATGTAAAAACTTACATGCATCTAAGATTGGTAACAAAACATAGCCGATGCCTAAATGTCTCAAAAGAACCGCATACAAAACTCGACCAATCTCTTCAATTGGATGCTCAAATGAAAAGTCCGATCTGGTCAAAAAATTGTTTTGTTTCGAATGTTGCTCTACGATTGCAAGGAATGCTATCACATAAGAATCCTGACGAAAAAATATATATGCATAACTATCAAATCCATGTAAACTAAATAGCCTAACTAAACTTACAGATACTCGACTCTCTGCCAACGCATTAATAAAACTATTAATCCGATCTATTGGCATGGCAAAATTCTTTAACGGCTTCTCAGAAAGATTCACTTTCGGCTCAGTCGGTGTATTACCAGCGGTTGAATTCGTACTGCGCGATTCGCCTTTCTCCTCTTCGTATGGATTCGGCGGCTGGTCAACCTGCATCCAACCAAAATTATACAACAATTAAATTTATAAAGACTTCCATTCACAAACCTGCAATCCCCCAGTCAAAAATGCCGACTTCAACCACTGCATCGATAAAACCTCCTCACTTTGCAACGGCAAACTCTGTCTCAAATTATACGCTTGAAATCCAAGCAAATACCCCAGATACCTCTCCGTATCCAACAAAGTCACCAAAACATGCATCGCATCCAAATTATTATGCAACAACTCCGGCTCAGGCTGACAATAATTTCCCACAACATAATTCTCCATTAATTGGAGCATTGCTTGATTTTGCGACGAACTATTAAACACATGACTAGCATCACTTCCTGCATACTTTTGCAACAGCTCCATCAACGCTGTATTCTCACACCGAAAATCCTGCACGTCATACACACGATTATTGATGATCAACCACAAGCCACCATCGAAATTATGATTCTCGACATCGGCTTTACGGATCAGTGGTAAATCATCGTGCACTTTATGCAACACGTTGAATCGTGTCTGAGTCATACCCGGCCAGGAAATATCATCAATGTCAAACATTTCAATATCGGGCGATAATCGGCATACTTGGTCTAGAGATTTTAGCATTTCGTCAAAGATTGAAAGGAAGTTTAGAGGTGTTGCAAATAGTTTAACTTCTTGTTCGAGTAGGATTAAGCTCACTATTAATTCGGGCATTAAGATTCCTGCAAAATGAAAGCAAATTGTGAACAAATTTGCTTTTTTAGATAATAAGTTATATAGAGTATGTTTGGTTGCATATAAAAATATTCTATCCATTAAATAAAAACCACAACAAATCACTCTGTACATAAATTGCAATAAAAAATAGCCAAACAATTACATTTTTGATATAGCAACCAAAAAACAGTTTAATAACAGTTAATTGTAAATAAAACTGATAAACATTTCGTATATCAAATGTAATTGCGATATTAATGAAGCAGGTCTAATGAGACTATAATTTTTATCGCTCCTTAAAACAGTAGCGCCTACACTTTTTCAGCCTATTGCAAAGTTTCGTTTCGTTTACAAAACAGGTAAGATAACTTTTTAGCCCAAGTAATCACTAATTGCCGTTCCTTTTTCTAGGACCAAAGTAAAACTATAAAATAACAATGGCACCCACACTATTAATGGTCCCGTTTGTGATCCCCGATGTCATACTACAACTAGCAATAGCTATAGTGACGGTTATTGGCACAATTATATGGCTGGTCGTTGACTTTTTACTTAGTATTATAGCGTTCCCAATCCAGCTGCCGCTGGATTTGATTCTTACCCCGATCTATCTAGTGGCGCACATCATATTTATACCGATTCGAATAATATTCCTGATTTTGGGCATTCCACCCACAGCAATTATTAACGCGGTCGGCGAGTTATGGGAGTAAACTCTATTAAAACGCTAATTAAATAAATAAAGTACTTACCAACAATATCGTTTTTAATCACCTGCAGCACAAACATTAAATGCTTCGAATTCAACAGGCAAATATCGTAAGCCACATTTAATGTTTCCGTCACATGGCTACAGAAGCAATCCAGATACTTCATTAGGATTATCTCAGCAGAATCTTGATTGTTTTGGTACAGTTTTCCAATTAGTAATCGCTGGAAACGTTGCAAGAGCTTCAAACTGGGCGATGACGATAGAGCTTCATTTTTCTGGTGCGGCAAGCGACCGCTACTGCCAAACTCCTTGAGCACGCTTTGCGTTAGAGCACTGCTATTCCTACGTGAACAAATTATATTATTAGATCAGATTATTGACATTATAAAAGTATTCAAGTTAAAATCATAAGAGCAAAAACGCACCTGACTAATTGTCGCACCAAATAAAGTAGCGGTATCGTAATATTCGAGGAACTTTGTTCCAAACTATCATCAGAATCGTTCATTTCCGATATATCCACACTTAACGCTTCGGATAAAGCTGTTTCTAAACCACCATCAGCCATGAGACTCCACACCAACAAATCAGTCATGAATCGATGCCCGGTTTTGCACATTTTCGGCTCCAAATCTATAAAAACCCCATCAATCCGCCTCAATAGATCAGAATTATGTAATTACTCACCAGTATTGAGTAAAAGTGAAGATAAAGTACGTGCGCGTCCATTTGCAGTTGGCAATAGTACACTCCACCCCGATTGGAGCGCTGCTTGTGCAGCTTGTTGTACAGATGGCAAGATATTAGCAGCTGAAGCCAGATAAACCACTTGCGACTTTAAACTACCCAGCAGCTTACTATTTGCTGCAATCCCCAACGACTTCGTGTCAACATTATTGCTGATGATTGTGTAGAGCTATAAAAATATATATGATATATTAGAATATCAATTCAAATTAATTAAATAGCTTACTTGTAAATGCAGTACATTCAAAATGGAAATAGTAAGACACTCCTTCTCTTGCGTCCATTGCGAATTGGCAATAACAATTTCCAGCAGCTGATCAATAAACCTAAACAAACCAAAAATGAAAAGTCTCCAATGAATTTCAAACCAACACACTTACTTAAACGTTTGCTCCGTCAAATCAATAATAAACGGCAACGAAATCTTTGGTATAAACGAATTAACATCAGTCCAAGCGAACGTCTGTGACCCACCGCAAGCAACCCCTAACACTCTCTGTCCTTTCAACCCCTCCACCAGCTTGGGCTGCTGCACCAACAACTCGTCACTATCACAAACTTGCTTATTCTCATTTTTTCCCCACGCATAAACCTCTCCTTTATCAGTCAACGCCAAAATATGCGCGGTACCCAAACTAATAAACTCCACCCGCTTATCCTGCAAACACTCTACCAACTTCGGAAAGCGAATATGATCATCAGTTTCATGCCCCAATCGCCAATCATCCACTTTACCCCAAGTGTACACTTTGCCTTCCTTGGAAAGCGCCACACTAAACTGCCGGCCACAGTAAACATCAACAACGTCAATATCTTGTAGGGTATCTACCAATCTTGGCAATTTCGAACCATCCGAACCGCCACGGCCTAGCTTGCCGAAATCGCCGTCGCCCCAACTATAAACTCGACCTTGATCTGTGACGCATAGAGTATGAGCGTCGCCTGAACCACATGAAACGCGCACAATGTGCAGACAGTTTAAACTGATCACAACAGTTGGAACTAGATAATCGTCTGAATTGCCATGACCTAGTCGGCCATAATGACCGCGGCCCCAAGTGTAGAGGGTGCCATTTGCGGACACTGCGGCGCTGTATGTTGCACCGCATGTTATTTCGATGATTTCTTTGTTTTGGAGCGCTTCGATTAGAGTGGGTTCTTCTTTAAAGGTGTTATCGCCGTGTCCTTTAATGAGAAAGTAATTAAAGTATTAATGTGTGTAGGTAAATTAGTATTTAATAAATTATTTACCTAGATTACCAAAATCGCCGTTACCCCACGAATACACTTCGCCATCTTTCGTCAGAGCCATAAAATGCTTGGCTTCATTGTGGCTTGCTATTTTAACCACTTCCTTATCACTTAAAGTGTCGATAAGTTGCGGACATTGCGTTTCTGAAGAATGGAAGATAAAATACACTTTACCAGTTGAGGATAGTATTAAGATTCCTCGATCGGAGCAGCATAGATTTTTAATAGTTAAATCGGCAATGAATTCGCATTTCTGAGGACCAGCAGCACGCGTCCAGGTTAACCAACCCCAACCCCAGACTCGCTGAACGTTGAAATTTAAACCCGACTAAAACAAAATTTGTAAGTAAATATTTTGCGGATTAATTGTGCTTTGGATTAATTACTTTATTGAACGTTTGTGGCGGTAAATGAGCCTTGGCCAGTCGATCCAAATAAGCCATAACATAAATGGCAGCCTGTCGCAAATCCACATCAATTGAATCGTCTTCAGGCAATTCGGCATGTTCCAATAAAATATCATTACAACTAACTGCATATTCCTCTTCAATTAAATTCAGACTTTCGGGTTGGAAACTTTCAATTTCCGAGATGCGTTTTATAAATGGCAATAAAGGTGCACTTGCTGCGTCTAGTGTTGAACTATAATACAAGATTTTAGAAACAAATGATTGAAGTTGCTATAGTAATAAACATCTAACTCACCGGTTATCATTAGTTTGATTACGTTTATCCCATAAATTAATTAACAATAAAACAGCCTCTAAAGTGCTAGCTAGAGTGCCTTTTTGCAGTGCAAATTCTAACAGTAAATTTAATGAAGTATGTTGATCCACTTCGGGAACGCTGCAATATTGACGACCACTCGAAACATCCCTAAATAAAAATATTAATCATACAATTACCTATTTAATCTAACAAATACAAACCCATTAACGACTTGTCTTAAAAACTTCGTGGATCGTTCAACTACCTCTAACCAAACTTGCGACACATTCTCCTGATCGAACAGAGTTGCCACCGGCAACACACGTAAGGCCTCCAAAGATTCATTGAGCAATTCGCTACACAAATCCACATCTTCACCTAATCGCCAAGCGCGACGCAAAAAGGCGAAGGAAAAGTTCAAAGCAGCTCGCGAACCAACTCGAGCCAATCCGATTGCTGGATCGATGTTTGCTTGTTTGCTCGATTTGACGCTATTATTTGTTGTAGTAGTCGTGCTAGTAGTGGATTCGATGCTTGTTTTCCTAGCTGTTATTAAATTCTTGTCGATATCGACAGTATGCGGCACGCGATTCAAAGCGATGAAATATCGCTTAAAAATCAATAATCGATAGAAAAGGCGGACTGATGAGAGGGTGGAATTTGCAGCTTCAGAGCATAGTAGTTTTTGTTCGTTGTTCAAGCTTTCAATGCATTGCTTCAGTTGGCCAGCATCTGGAAATATTAATTAGTATTTCCTAAAAAACTTCAGCTAATATAATTACTTGGTAATTGCGGGCCCCAAGCCCAGCGTCGTAAAAGCGATTCTACTGTCGGAGTGGTTGATTTTTCCTGTGTTTTTTGTGATTGTTCCTCAACGTCCAGTTTCTGGCAAGGTTGGCAATTGCATCCGTTTGCAGGACCGCAGATTCCATCACAACAAGTGCAAGTTAAAACCTGTAATGTTTGCCTGTTAGAATTCCACCAGTACTAAACAAAAAACTTACCCTTTGGCCGCAATAATACTTCCCGAATTCCCCTTGTTTCGCTGTGACTCCGGCACTATTCAATAGCCCGATCGAAAAGTTTCCTGTCAATTCGCCATCACTGATCAACCCATTCCAGCAATTAATTAGATTGTCCTGTCCATAGAATAGCCCTTCTAGATTTGTTCGCAGCCATTTGATGTCTAATCGTGGTTGGGGTCTCAGTGTCGTCTCTTGCAGAGACATTTTGCACGTCGATTGGAAAATCTACGGAAATATTATCGTTACTGTCATTCATGCATATGGCAAGTTTTTCGGTTAATTTTGATTGATTTTTGAGTTTGTGGCTGCTATGTCGTGTCTAGATTAATGTAGGGAGGGTGCACTAGATTTTTGGAAGTTTGTGTGGATATTGTTAGTGGATTTATTGAGATTTACCTGAATTTATGGAGCATTATAGATTTGACACTAGTGGGGCCGCCATGTTTTTTAAACAAATCTGGCTGGTCGCGTTCAGAAACTATTTATTTATTTATTTAGTGAGACAAAGTGAGTCTAATTGGAATATTTAAATCAATATTGATTTTTTTTAGAAAATACTTCACACTAATTAAAAATGTAATTAATTTGTTAATAATAATTTTTAAAAATAAACCTGGGATGGCTGCGTTCAAATACTAAAGGACTATAATTTATTAATACTTCCGATTCGAATCGAGACGAGAGTACAATATTAAATTAGTTTATTGCGTTTAATTAAATATTTGTCTGCTTATTTGTAACACATGTAAATTGATTGTTTGTTTAGATTGTATCACTTTTGTTTCATTTAAAAAATAATCTAGTCGCGCAACGGTCAAAAACCCGTCAAAAAATTATTTAAAGAAAGCAGTTCATCATAATAATTCAATTATTAATCGTTCTAATTAATATTCTATAATTCGTAAGTGTTTTATTGATTTGTAAAAGCCGTATAAATTATTTTATTATTCGTAATTAAGTTAGAAATGTAATGAGGTGATGAAAGGTGAAAAGCCTAAATATATTGCTCTATTTAATCGAATTAGAATAATTAAAACGTTTAAAGATTAAAATTTAACAATAGAACTACTATCGATTTAAAAATATTTAAAGAAAAAATATAAAATTTCATTTCCTGCGTATTTTGAAACAAAATCAGTCGAACCACACCGAATTGGCTCGAACAAGGGTTGGGAATCGACTCGTTTGCGTACGAAAAGGGATTTAAAAGCAGAATGAATCCAGACTCGAAGACATAAAGCCGCTTGGCAAGCTTACTTTTGTTTACAATTTCACTTATATTCCAGAGGCATCGATTTTTGCACCCTGCTCAATTCATTTCCCTAATTAATTTTTTAAGGGGGATGACAGTGACATATGCCGAAATTGTTCTTGCCGGCTGTATTTTTATTCTGTTGCCGTTATTCAGCACGAATCACGTTTTCCGCTACTATGTGAAATTCTGCATCTACTATGGGGTGGTTATGTTCAACTCCGTCCTCTTAATTCCAGTGTTTACATTCAAACCGGGGGACGTTCGCAATTTAATGTAAGTGTCTTCTACAATTATTATTTAAGTTATTGTGGCGAAATTTGTATTCAGAAAAGCGTCAAATTGGTGCCGGATTGTGTCGACAATGATTGGACTAAGATGGATAATCAAGGGGCGCGAATATTTGGAAAAAGAACAAGCTTGCATCATTGTGGCCAACCATCAGAGCTCCATTGATATACTGGGTTAGTAACTCCGTGTAGTTAATTAAGTTTGACGGTGTCTGTTTTTTGAATCTTAGCACTCAAAGTCTATCTGCCATTTCTCTTGTACTCGTTTGCGACAATGCGAGTTAGAAAGAGATAGTAGCGGCCGAACTAGGCTAATTTAATTTGATTTAAAAATAAATTTGTTGGCTTCAGGCATGTTTGAATTATGGCCAATTATGGACAAGTGCACCGTGATTGCGAAAAAAGAGGTTTTCTACGCGTGGCCCTTTGGTTTGGCGGCTTGGTTGTGTGGTTTGATTTTTATACCTAGATTTAAAGCGGAAGAAGCAAAGAATGTGATGAATCAAGCTGCAGAGAAAATTAAGGAAAATAAGGTATGTATATAGTTTAGTTTTATTGATTTGTAAGTATATTATTTTTGAATAAGCGTTTTGGTGGGCGGTTTCGATTTATTATTCAAGACATTTAAATGAATGGTTTTTCTTTTTTCTATAAACTAATTATAAGTAGCTGTATGTAAGTAAGTAGATAACAGCTAGTTCCCAAGTATTTACTTTTTGATGTATTGCATTGTGTTATTTATTTTATTGTCCTTGAATTTGTGAAATGGTGGCTTTTTAGGGCATGCTTCAGCTTATCATTAACGTATTAGCAGCTTTTATATTTTTTATGGCTAATTGAGTTTTATATGCATTTAGATAGCAGGTTGGTTTTTCTTATCAATTACGTTGCTAATTATGCATAATGAGTAAAATTGCTATTTCTGCTAATCATACTTTGGCACTTTACCAATAATTTTATTATTTTGATTGTTTATTTTTGATTCTGCGAAATAGTGTGTTAAATAATTGATTATTTTTGTTTGGAATTTGGAGCGCTCGGTTGCATTTATGGATTTTCTTCGACCTAGACCTTTACAAACGAAACGAAAATGCAACCGCACGAACTTGCATTTACTTTTATTTCTAATTCATATCGACATTTTGTGAATACCATAAAATTGAGTTTTACTTACATTAGTTAGTCCTTAGTCCCGCAATTTGTTACTTTATACAACAACTAATACTATTTTCTTGAATATGTTTAATAACAATGCGAACAATGACAGTTTATTTGAAAATCAAGATGGACGATAATGTACTCTACTTTACCGACATGGTTAATTTCCTTTCAGACAAAGCTCTGGATATTTCCAGAAGGTACAAGAAGAAATACAGGACAAATTCATCCGTTCAAAAAGGGAGCCTTTCATTTGGCAATAACGTCGCAACTGCCGATTTTGCCCGTGGTGTTCAGCCGTTATTACTTTCTAGATAAAAGGATCAAACAGTTCGATCACGGTTAGCTAGAATTTGGTTTATTTTCTTATTTATACATGGATTTAATTATGGGTCTGTCTGTCTGATTATAGGTAAAGTACAAATAACTACCTTGCCGCCGATATCGACTGAAGGCTTAACGGTGGACGATATTGAAGATTTAATGGAAAGAGTAACGGAAGCAATGACTGCTACTTTTTATAATTCGAACAAGGAAATTAATTCCATGACCACGAATAGTAAAGTACCATTGACTGGTCAGTAATATAATTTTATTTTTATATTGTTGTTAACTTTAATTTTGTACCAAAGAATTTACCAAAGGTTTATTATGCGTTTATTATCGATTTTTTGATGAATGTGCCATTATCGTAAAGTATTTTCAAACAAGGTTTCGTGGCGCGTAATCTTCAACAAACTCTTAAAACTAGTCAGTCATACCAATCTTGTGCATACATTGAGAAGTAATTTGTCATGCTTTATTTGGCCCACTGCTTTTGACCGTTTGTTGACCATCCGGTAGCCTTGTTGGAAAAGACTTATTGGTTCGTTGAGGTGAAAAAGGTATTTGCAATTCTTTTTGCTGAAAAATGCGTTAAGTGGTGCCATTCGCAACTAGATGGCATTTTTATTGTTACTTAGAATAGTTGTACGCAATTATTATTACATGTTTTGTACATATTATTTATTTAGTGAATTTGCAAATACCTATTGATGTACTACCTTAATTTCATTTACTAGTCGGGTATTAATTAATGAAACAAAATCATATTGCAAAATAATTAAGTCTGTTAAAAAGTGTCTTACTTTTTTACAACAAATCTTATGCTTTTTGTATTAATGAACATTACCTTTCTAAGAATTTTGTGATAAAACTACTATATGATTATTATTTAGCACGTATTTAAGTATTCACTAATCAAAAATGTCACACTTTCAATTACCATTTTAGGCACTAAATAATTCTACTTGTTACCATTTTACATTATTAACAATTGTAGAGTAGTCATTTTTATTACCTACTGTATACTACAATAACTAATAACTATATTTATAAAAAATAAAATACAAATGAAGCGATTTATTAAAAAAATAAAAGAAACTTATAAGTAGAAGATTTACATCATAGCACCCCCTTTTGCTTGACTTTCAGTCCAAGCCTTTGCGATTGTACGTTTCATTTCGTCATCCCCTTTATCGTACATGCTCTTCATAATCGACATCAAACCGTCGTTCGGGTCTTTTCCGACATCGGATGTATCCGGCTTGTTCGAATCGCTCAATTTCTTTTCCAAACCGGTGACATGCGACCAATTTTCATTCGAGCATTTCGCTACGCTTATTATAATCATATCGGTTTTAGAACGCCAAGTGCTCTTACTTGGATCGATGTCGTTCAGTAAATTATTAATGCGTAGTACGTAATCTTTGTTCTCCAAATTGGTAACGTTTAGTTCTAAAGATTTTGATGTGAAGGTGCATTCAACGTTCTCGGCTTCCTTTGCTTTTGCCAAAGTGACGTAGAATTTCACAAATTTGTCAGACTGATCCCAAGCTAAGAATTTGAATCAATTTAAAGATAAATTATTGATATTTATTATAGTTATTATTTACCGTAGTTATTAAGTTGAGTTACGTAGCGTTTGGATGATTTACTAACAACTGTTGGTTTAGGTATGGCAGTTTTATCTTTTTCTTCGCATTGAACTAGTTCGGAGATTAATTTACGCGATAGAATGCTTAGCATGTCTTTTACTTTTGGACGGGTTGCTTGTTTTTCAATTAACTCCAATTCTGCCAGATCTTTTTTCAACTAAAAATAGTTCAAAATTAAGATAAAAGCGCATTGCAATTTAATAGCACTTACTTCTTCGACTTTATTAGACATTTTAATAGATTTTTCTTGGCGTTAACACTGGTTACAGTTGTAGGTTAGAATATTCTCGATAAAGTTATGCTGTGTTGTTATTTGCCTACATATGTGTCATATATCGTGTGTCTATTCCACCACGGCTTGTTGTATTAACATTTCATTGTAGTGAACTGCATAGATTTTGTAGTTGATTTCTTAATCGTTGGTGGATAGAACTAATGAGGCTACAAATCATCAATCAGTATTCAGTCATGTGATTTAGCTTAGCCAATAAAAACAAAGAGTTTAAATTCAAATTATTGCACATTTATTTGTTCAAATAAAATAAAAATATAACTAAATTAAATATATTTGGCGTCATAATAAAAATAATAGTCATCCCTAAATAAAATGATAATCTCTTCATAAAAAATAACAACTAAAACATGAATTGGATAAACCGTATCAAAATAAAAAGAACAATTGCCTTATAAACTAAAAACGAAAATAAATAAAACGCTGATTAATAGCTATGGCGATTTTTTGGTATAAAAACAACGATCGGTAACATCGATTCTTACCTACATCAATTCGGGCGAAATACTGCAACTAGTCACTTGTAATCTCTGTATAACATCATGCATTTGTGAATGATTATGTCCACTGTACGACAGCAAAACTGGGCCGTGTAACGTCGTCACTCTTCCTTCGCAATTTAACGTTTTTTTCTTCACACAGACCCAAATATTTCGTCCTTCTCTTTGGTCGCTCATCGTGTAAATGTGGCCATTGTGAATCAACACCAACTGTCCACGTCCACTCTTCAATAACATCAAGCCACCAGTACCAGTAGTAGTAGTGAGACTAGGACTAGCTGTACCTGCCAACACTAAATTTAATTGCCAGGTTAGTAATAAATTATTAGTAATAAAATAGGGGCGCTGTGCATCTTCTTTGTTGGATCGGTAAATTAGAACACTGTAGTAATACAAAACTGGATTTATTTGTGGCGTAGGTTAAACAATACACTTCCTGATTTAAATTAGCTCTTAGCTTAGAAATAATACATTATTTTATAAAAAAAATAAAAGTAACAGTCTCAATTTCTTCAATTATATTTACAAAAACAGTTTAAACGAAAGTAATACGCGATTAGAGATGAATAGTATAATTAAATTATTGAAAGTAAACAAACAACCTTGAGTGTGTCTAACTGAGGGAAGTTTGCCATAAAACTTCTTGTAGATTCTCAATAGGAACTTCGGTATCTTCGTCGGGATTATACACGTCGGGTATGACCGGATGCGTGTGTGCACCAGGCCATTTAACAATGTTGCCGTTTTGCGTCCAACAAACTGCTTGGCACTTTTCAGGCGATCGACTGTGTTTGCAGTACCAAAAGGCTTTGCCTTTATAGACGCTCTTTTTGTAGAACACATAGCCATCGACTATTAGTCGCGGATTTCCCCGACGGCCCAAAATGCATTCCAGTGTACCTGTTGAAATGATAAAATAATACACAATGTTGAATTAGAAGAGAGAGAAATCGTAGCGGAATCGTTAAGTATTCTGGCTGGAAATCCAGTTTGCAAACCCAGAATACTACACTCCTCCACTACGCGTGAAATCAAACTACGAATATTATGAGGCATGCAACATTAAATGACAAGAAATGCTAATGCGCGTTGCAAACTTTTGTGTATTATTTTATGGGATAAACAACCAAGATGCACAGCACAACCATATCAATCTACCGCAACTAGAAGAATGTAAAAACAACTAACCTGGCGACGAAGTATCCTGCGGCGGTATCGCAAACTCTTGCGCCGTCCAATTCGTGAACGAATTAGAAGCACCGGGCTCATCCAAAGTGGTGTCCAACATATGTGCAGCATCCATACTCGTCTCATCGGATTGATTCGTGTTGTCATCGTCAAAACTCGGCTCTTTTTTCACAATATTACTACTACTACTACTGTCATCTAAATACGGTCGTTTAGCATTTGCACTACTACTAGGCGATTTAAGCGGCGGCGTCGTATCCACAATTGGTCGCAAATGCTGGATGGGCTTAATTAGTTTTTTAGCAGGTCGTGGTCGTTTCATTATTTGCGACGTGGATGAATTATTATAGTTTTTCGTTTGCGTGAAACCATTCGTTTCCGTATTGTCAGTCAACCCTTTCACTTTGAGTGTTTCGGCTACTCGCATGAATGTGGGAATTTCCTCTTGACTAACGCTCACTTCACCGTTATACATGAAGTGCAGTAAGCTGCATAATGCGCCGTAGTTTACCTCTGGTAGAATGACGATAGGATGTTTGCAGGGATTGACGCGGAATAGTTCTTTGAAGAATGGGCTGCATACGCTGAGGACTGTTTTGTGGGCTTTTAGGAATTTGCCTTCGGCTGCTAAAGTCACGTCGACCAGGTTCTCTTCTTTCAGGAGTGAGTGGAAGCCGCTGCTTAGATTTGAATGGAAGTTGTTCCAGCATAAGGAGAATTGTTCGCCTTCCATTTTCGGGTTGGATTGAATGCTGCTGAAAAAAGTTGGCATGAGTTGAAAAAAAAAACAGGTTGAAGTTGGAGTGTTTAGTGAGGATGAATGCGTACCTGGTGAATTTTTGGTGGGTCTTGTAGGCGGTTTGTTGAGCATGTGAGTTTTGGTGATGGTTTTTAGTTGTTTTGCTAAGAATTTGTGTGAGAGTTGTTTTTATTTGCCATTTATAGCGTCTAGGAAAATTGAAGATGGTGGACACAGTTTTGACTTTTGTGACGTCATGGTGGTTGTTCGTTATACAGTGCAGTTTATTAAATCTGCTTATGAGTTGTACCGTACACAATTAAGAATTAATCCACTACTAATTCAATACATTTATAACTGTTTTCTTGTTCTTTAAGTAATAATTACTAGAAACATAACGTTCATAATCCATAACATTTGTCGGTTGACATGAGTATGTACAACGGTCATCTTTTGGCATTTGACAGCTGTCAAAACGACGTTTAATAATTTTGTATATTTATTTGTTGCTTATTAATAGTGAGTATTGGCTAATTAACGTTAAGTAACTTACAATGAACAAAATCGAATCAACATTTGATTCGTTAGAGTTACAAAAAACTGTCGATCAAAATGAAAAGCTCACTTTAGAACTTGACGAATTGAATCAAGAAATTAACCGTTACACGACAATGTTAAAACGATGGAGACGGAAAAGGAAAGTTATGCAGTGCAAACTGAGCAAACTAAAACATATATCTCCTGCAAAAAAAAGCCGCAATATAATCAGTAGGATATTCTCAGACACCCAGATTAAACTACTAATGGGTAAACGAAATGTTTGCTGGTCTAATGACGATTTGGCACAGGCTTTCACAATTCGACACTTGGCAGGCAGAGAATGCTATCTGTATTTGAAAGACACTTTAAATATTCCGTTACCTTCACTTTCAACTGTTCAGAAATGGATTTGTTCTTGTTCTCACCACCAATAAATAAACTTTAATTTAATTGCAACTAATTGTTTAATTTACACAAGTTTTTATCCTTGATTTCAGAACCAAGATGTCGTGCATTGTAATTGGATGCAAAATGTTCGTTCGAAAAGAAGAGATTACATATTATTGTCTACCACAGAAGAAACATTTGCAGCAGAAATGGATTGATGCTTCTGGATGGTCTAGGGATGTAGTAGATTTGGACGCAGGTAATTAATTATTTAATTGTTTAGACAAAATTATTGTTTATTTAGCGCAAATTTGTTCGTTGCATTTTGACGATTCTTGCTTCGAAGTGGAAATAAAAGAGGAAAATGATACAAAGAAAAGTTTGAAGACTTTGAAGGAATCTGCAGTACCGACACTATTTCTCCCAAACATTGCAATTAAAACTGAATTTATGAACGATGGCAATAACGAGAGGCTTGAAAAAACGTTTTTGCCCGAAAGGTACGACACCCCAAAGCCTGAAAGAGCTTTGCAACCTATGAAAACGGAAAACATGAATTTAATGACGAAAATTGCGAAGAAGAAGGCGACACTGGCCGAGTTGAAACGTAGGGTCCAAGAACAGCAAATGGCTTGTAGAAGGATGGAAACAAGATGTTTCAAGCACGAGAAGAAAAGACTTTCTATAAAAGAGCAGGAGAGGTTGCTTGGTAAAGTGCTGTCCGTCAGACAAACTCAAATGTTGCTGGGTAAACAGAAAGTTTGTTGGACAGAGGACGATATGTGTGTCGGTTGGATGATTCTGAGTTTGACTAGTAAGCGATGTTTTACGTATTTTAAGAAAAATTTGCATATTCCTTTGCCTGGCTATTCGTGTATTAAGCAATGGGCCAGTGGGCGTAGGATTTTGAAAACTAAATCGATGGATGATAATAATTAATTCATTTTAATTAAGGTATTTGTGTTTCTTTATTGAATAATATAATAGTTATTTAATCAATATAAGCATATATACAAGTTGTAGCTCGTTATAATGAAAGTTTTGAAGGCGATAATTTGATTAACGTTTTTAGCCTTAGCACTCTCATAGACTGTTATTATACCGAGTGTTGCATACAACCAAACATAACAAAACTAAGCAATTAAACATTTTTAACATAATTTATCAAGCGTTTCATTTGTTTGGCATGAACATAAAGTACAGTACTAACCGGTACTAACATTACAAATTATTAAATGCGAGTATTTCTCAATTGCTTATCAGCTTTACTAACTGCCACAAAATTATTGAGCTGTTTCGCTCTCAGCCTACTCCAAACCAGATAATTCTGATATCCTATGATTTGAGCTGCATTCAAAGCAGCCGCTTCTGGATAAACTACGGTGCTGCACCCTAAACCAGACGGCACATTTACACTTGACCAAATATCGCGGTCAATATTGTCCTTGTTCAAAGGCGGACAATTAATAACTGACAATTGCGAATTTCCTGAGAGTACCAATCCTAAGCCATTCGATCTGCCTGCCACCGCAATGAAAACTACCGAAATTGGCAGACTTTCGTAGTAATGGACAATTTTAAGCGTATCTTCTGTTGTTTTATGTGCAGAAGAGCAGCGTAATTCGGTATTTAAGCCTAGTAGTTCGCAGTACTTTTGAATTGCCCGGCAATGATCCAAATCGGATGGACTGCCCATCAGAATGACAATCAAATTGCCTTTGAGTTGCGTTAATTCGTCCAATTGTTCAGCGACCCATTCAAAATTGCGTTTGACGGTGTCCAAGTCTTTGTCGGTAACTGTAGCCAGATTCCTGTAGACTTGCTTGTCAACCATTAGACGTTTATCCCCAGATGGCCATAATCGCCAACTGTCAGAATCAATAACGTCGGCAACCAATATTTCACCTGAGAATGGAAAAACATAACATATAAACTATGTTGCCAAAGAAAAACTTGTCATGAAATATGTTTGTTTATAAACTCACCATGACTATCGACGCCGAACTCTATTTTCATATCCACCAAAGCACAATTGCGAGATGCCCACACTTTTTCCAGTATTTCGAAGACCAGGATCGAAGTTTTGGTCATTACATCGACTTCATGTTCGCCTAAAATCATCAATGCATCAATTAATAATTGTAAAAGTAATAGTAGTAGAAAAGCTAACCGATAATCAATCCGTTGACATTGAACTTTGCTTTGATGATCTGACCCTCAGTCCATTGGGGATCATGATTGGCGTCGTCCTTGAAGAAAGTCTCGTGTAATGGTGGGCAGAATCGTTCACCCTCAGACACTTCGGGATGCCGTTTCAAATACGAGCCAGTTGCTAATCTCCTAGTCACCCATTCGATTGGAATCATGTCGCATTTCTTCGAAACGAATGCATTTTCGGCTGCCTTCTTTACATATGAAGTTCTAACGCCTACACTGTTGAGGATCTCAAACACTTTGCAGGTGGTTTTGTTGGAAATGATGGATTTGCCGGCCAAATCGTGGGCTTTGACTCCATCGCCTGCAGTGATACGGTCTTTGCTTAGGAGGATTACTTGATCGGGGTGGCCACTGATGTTGTAAACTTGTTTGGTTTTCCCTTCGATTATCAGGGAAGATAGTTTATAGTCGCCGACTGGAAAATAAAATTTGTTTCTTTATAATACGACGTAAAATAATTAATTCTCTAATTTAGTACCTTGTGATACTGTAGTCATTGTAGTTGAATTAGTTTGAATGGGATCACTAATTGATTTGAACTTGATTTAGAGATGCACGTGTTCAAGCCGGCAATCCAAACTGCAGAATACTAATGGCGAGATAAAAGTTTATTTAAAAAGTGTTAACATTAAGAATCGCGCAAACGCAATGCGTATTGTTTTTGAATTTATAGTTTGATTATGAAATAATATGTTCTGGAAAACAATAACAATTTGCAGATTAATGGTGCGTAAACAAAACCATTTGTGCTGAATTTGATATTGCATTTAAACAAAGAAATGAATGAACTCCAAGAAATGCATTCAATTTTTTCGAGCTGCCTTTCCTAGATGGCGTTTACCTTAAATAAATTTAAATTAATCTATTGTTTAGAACATTCCCTATTTATTAAAAACTGCAATGCTCTATTTTAATAGAGAATGCTCTTTCAAAATAAAACTATAATGTTTTGCAAGACCGATTGGTTTGCTTGGGGTTATCACATTCAACTGATATGATATAAAAAGAAGCTATTAAGCAATTTGTTTTCATTGTTGCTTCATTTTAAATATTCTTGACCGATCATTATTGAAAAACTGGTGAATAACTAGTTATAAATTAATTAAACAATTTAATTATTATGAGAAGAGTATTTTTTTGCCACAATAATTTTTTTGCCTCTGTTTTTTAAAAATGCGCTAGAATTCGCAACGGCGGGTTCGCCATAATTTTGAAAAAAGAGTTTTTATTACTTTACACCATATACTTTGTTATAGTTAATTTACTTAAAAGCTCTGCTTGAAATCGTCTTCTAATTGAAATGATCTTGAATTCGAAATTTAAAATGCACGTGTTCAAACCGGCTTCTCAATCAAAATAGCGGAAAAGTTTATTTAAAAAGTCAACAATTAAAAAGCGCAAGTACAACTTTTAGATCCAAATAGAATATAGCAATAGATAATTGACTTTTGAAATAATAAATAAACTTTTCTAGAGAAATCAACAACAATTTGCCGATGGGTGCGTAAACAAAAACCGTTAATACAAATAATGCTGAATTTCATATTCATATCAAACAAACAATCGTATTAAGAAAGCCATTTCATCATTTCAATTTTGCGTTCCAAATAATAAGAGAGGGACGAGCGCGTTTACCACAAAAAATCCTTTATAAAAGCACGTGTATTGCCGAAAACAGGTTTCATAATCAATTGCCAAATAATTAAATTAAAATCTACTTTAATTTGAACTAAATTATTGACGACACACGAATTAGCTGCACGAGGTAAGAATATTTACTGTAATTTATGTTCTATTACAACATCAGTTGTTTAAACATTGCTAGCAAGATTATTAGAACGTTTTTGGTAATTTAGTACCTTGACCGCTAATTTTATATTAAATATCTGGAGTGAAGGTAAAAATAATTTTTCTTTGGATTAAAATTAGACTGTAGTAAAGGGAATTGAACTCTAAACAACAAGAAGCTAACTGACGCAACTTTGAAAAATGTAGTAAACAATATAAAGAAAGAGGTTTAAAAATCCATAAATATTCCAAACTGATAATGCGGGCAATAGATTGAAAAGTTTCGCAATACCAATCGAACGGCATGGGGTTATCGGAGCAAAGGACGAAACACATTACACTAAGACGATATCAAAAAGCTATTAGGCAACATGTTTTCATTTTTACTTCATCTTCTAATAATCTCCTTGTCCGATCAGTTACTATTACTATTCCAAAGCGCTAATACTGTTTTTCCACTCGCCAATTCAATCAGTTCAAACAATGACCGACAAGAAGCAAATTTGCAACTATGACCACAAGGACGAAGCACAAGATTTGGCCTGCCAGATGGAAAGTGTGGGCCTCAGTAGGCGCAAAAACCGCGGAGAAGTCACCTCCGGCCTAACACACGAATGTGGCGTGTTCGGCGCCATCGGCACCGGAGAATGGCCCACCAAACTAGAAATATCCCAAATTATCTGCTGGGGCCTAGTCGCCCTCCAACACAGGTATTCAAAAATTTTAATCAACTCAAAAATTAAAATCTAATCTAAATGAATTTCGCAGAGGACAAGAATCTGCAGGAATTATAACAAGCGAAGGCAAATGCTCAAAATACTTCAACATAGTAAAAGGAATGGGAATGATTAGTAACATTTTCAACGACGAGGCGATTCGTAAATTAAAAGGCAGCATTGGCATCGGACACACTAGATATTCGACGAGCGCTGCCTCCGAAGAAGTCAATTGCCAACCGTTCGTGGTACACACCGCTCATGGAGCTTTAGCTGTAGCTCATAATGGAGAGCTCGTAAACTGTGATAGTCTTCGACGACAGGTATTACAGCACGGTGTCGGTTTATCCACTCATTCCGACAGTGAACTAATCACACAAGCCTTATGCCTCAATCCGCCAGAGGGCGAGCCATCCGGCGAACCTGATTGGCCAGCAAGAATTAAACATCTCATGCAACTAGCACCGCTCAGTTATTCTTTAGTTATTATGTTGAAAAATAAAATCTATGCTATTAGGGATTCGTATGGCAATCGGCCACTATGTCTTGGCAAGATACTGCCGTTCAATGAACGTAAGTATAATTATTAAGTTTTAAAATGACTCAAAAATAATAACTTGCACTTACTTGCAGCACTCGACGGCGATTGTGACGAAAGTCGCGAAGCAGAAGGTTGGGTAGTCTCCTCTGAATCGTGCGGCTTCTTATCAATTGGGGCGCAATACGTGCGCGAAGTCTTCCCCGGCGAAATAATCGAAATGACTCGTCACGGTATCCGAACCATCGACATCATTGCCAGACCTGAAGAAAAGGCGCAAGCTTTCTGCATATTCGAGTACGTTTATTTTGCCAGAGCTGACAGTATTTTCGAAGGTCAAATGGTGTATGCAGTTCGAATGCAATGCGGTCGGCAATTGGCGATTGAACATCCAGTGGAAGCCGATATAGTCAGCTCAGTGCCCGAATCGGGCAATGCCGCTGCTCATGGCTACTCGAGACAGGTAAACATTTGCTCTTCTTTCCTACAATTCCTTTATAATTAATATAATTCTTTATCTAGAGTGGAATTTCGTACGCTGAAGCCCTATGCAAGAATCGCTACGTCGGTCGCTCTTTCATCCAACCAAGCAATCGTCTGCGACAATTGAGCGTCGCTAAGAAATTCGGTGCACTCTCTGGGAATGTAAAAGGCAAACGTGTCCTTCTTATCGACGATTCCATTGTCCGTGGTAATACGATTGGCCCGATTATTAAACTGCTCCGAAATGCGGGTGCAGTCGAAGTGCATGTCCGCATTGCTAGTCCTCCTCTGTTGTACCCTTGCTACATGGGCATCAATATTCCAACCAGAGAAGAACTGATTGCTAATAAAATGAATCCAAAGGAGTTGGCTGAATTTGTAGAGGCTGATAGTTTGTGTTACTTGAGTGTTGAAGGTTTGATTAAAGCTGTGCGATCTGATCTTAAAACGAAGAATCCACACAAAGTTGGACATTGCACAGCTTGTCTCACTGGGATTTATCCTGGAGGTGTGCCCAATGGATTGGAGTGGTAGATTATTCCTGTTCATTTCATTTTAAGATGTATTTTTGTTGAGTTTATATAATTTTAGATTATGTATTAAATATATTTTTTACCAATATTTTTTTTGTTTTCTTGGCTGAAATAAAAATTAAATAATAACATGAGTAATAATAGTATATTACAACCGAGTTGGGAATGATATTCATTACAGCCGAGGGCTAATATCTGACCGAGAGGCGAAGCCTCGAGGTCAGATATAAGCGCGAGGCTGTAATGAAATTCCCACCGAGGTATGTATGTATGTAATATACTTTCTTTCATTTTTATGTTGTGAAGTCCAGATGGAGTCGAGTAGTCACTTTTTAGCACCAATTGAATTAATGATAAGGAAGTAAAATACGATTAATATAATTATTAATTATAAAATGAATGTATTTATTTAAAATATATAGTACAAAGCATGATTTTCGTGAAACCTATTCTAAAAAAATAATAATAGTAAATCGAATATTGACAAGCGCAATAAAACCTTCCTATTGGTGGGTTCAAAAACGAAGAATAAACAAAAATAGAGAGAATCAAAAACAATAATAAACTTAATTATCATATAAAAAAAAAGATTAAACCATGATAAGTATTATTATTCTATCTAATCAGTACTTTTTACATGGAAAAGAAAAATCAGCATATAAAAATAATAAATTATGTAAATAATTAAAAATTTAATTTGATTTTTTGTTGTTGCTTTTGTCATCATATCATATTAATTATTTAAATATATAAAAGTATTTATTATCATACACGTTATTTTTGAACTTTTAAATTCATAACAATTAATATAGCTTTTGCAAAAGTTTCTGTATCAAAAATACTCTTACTTTACTTAATTACTTACTTACATACAGTTGTGTCCTCAAGATCCAGCTAAATACATTCGAATCACAGACTTGAAAAATACATTCGTCGGAATTTTATAATTAAATGGAATAGTCGTAGTAGTAATAAAAAGTACAAAAATATCCCTAACGATCTAACGATTACTATTACAATTTACGTTCAAAATCAGAGACAAAAAAAAGTTATAGATTTGTATAAGTTACTCACTCAACTTAATTTGCTGCTCCTGGCTTTTCTGCAATACATGCACATATCTAAACAATTCCATAATAAAATGCATCTACGTTGCGTCGTTTTTGCGTCTAACAAACTATTCTAACAATAATAATAATAATAATATATGCTAAAGTATGTACAAAATATAAAATATGATAATTCGTAATTCTATAAAATATTACAAAATAACTCTGTTTCTTTTTCTTCTTCAATCTACGTGTAGGCATTTATCGGAATTATAACAAATCTTCAAGGCACACGAGAGACGACCCCTCAATCAATCAATCAATACAAAAAAAAAATAAAAATGAGACCACAGTAGAGTAGATAAATAAGAACAACCTATGCAACCATCTAAATTGCACCACCGCGTAATTTATTCGGCACGCCCCAACTACTTACTCAAATATAGATCGCATCGGACCCTTTATTAGTCTGATGACCGGACGACGTATAAGTATTGGGGCTGGCAATGTTTTCCGACCAGTCGGAATTGCACGAACGTGGCGAACTCGACGACCAATGGCCCGGACTCTCCGGACTGGGCGTCGGAAAATTATCAGGCAGCAAATGATCGCTATGTTGCGACGGCGGCGTCAAATAATAATTCTGTTGCTGATATTGTTGTGGCTGTAACGTCGCTGGCGTCGCCGTCGAATAAGCCATCGGCAAATCGAGACCAGTCTGACTGAAATCAAAACCCATCTGCAAGTTCTGGGTTTGCGGCACACCGCCATGTTTCTGTTGCGTAGCGGCTCGCATCGCCGCGATATGTGTCGGACTCGTCGGTAACGACGGACGCGTCTTGGCGGGCGATGGACTGCCATTGTACCCTTGTGGCGACAGCGACATGTTCGATTGCACTGAATGCGGCGGCGATTGATTCGAATACGGTGGACTGAGCGTATTCGGTTGCATTTGCCGTTGCTGCATCATCATCGGATCGGGAAATATGTTAAAGGCGCCATAGTTGTTATCAAGAAAACCCTGCATTACTGCATTGCTTTTGACCACATCTTCGTAGCTCGGTGGCTGTTTGGTCACCATTAGACTTTCCAAGCCAGGCGCAAGTGCCATGTTTGAGTAGATTGAAGCCGTATCGTACGGACTGGGTAAGTTCGTCATTGGCGATTCGACCGGACTTAAAGTCGATGTAATTGAATCGACACTTTGTGGTATTTCCGTTTGGTGTTGCATGTTGTTTTTCTTCGTTTTCTTTACACTCGCTTTACGTCGTATACTGCCAGTGTGCATATCACCTTCGGGACTGGTTGGATCGCCTCCATTGTTGTTATTGTTATTGTTGTTATTTTTGCTAGGTCGCTTCGACTTCTGGCGTTTAGGAACAATTACAGTTGGTTGTTGCAGCATGTGACCTGTGAATAAACATTCTAAATTAGATTAATAGAATAAAAACACTTTAAATCGATCAACTTACTCATCATCGAATTGTTAGGAATCACATTAACCATTTGCGGACTGCGTGGCACATGTTCATCCAGCAACCGCACAATATCATGATGCAACCTTTCACTCGCCACATCCCTTGGCAGTCGATCCATGTGATCCGTAATCTCTCGATTAGCATACGCCTCGAGCAACGCCTTGCACGCTTGATACGATCCTTCTCGAGCCGCCAAAAACAACGGCGTTTCATCCTTGTCATCTTGTGCATCTCGATTAGCACCATGCGCCAACAAAATGTTAACGGCTTCCACATTGTTAACAGCAGCCGCCCAATGCAACGCCGTTTTACCCGAATTATCCGCTGCATTAATATCTGCCTCGGCACTAATCAAATCCTGCACCATCCCTTCAATCGCTAATCGTGCAGCCAAAATGAGCGGCGTCGTTCCTTCGTGCATCCTTGCATTCAAATTAGTCGCGCGGTTCCTCAACAAAATCTGGAACACGCCAAGTGCATCTGCTGCCACCGCTGCATGCAACGGCGTTCTACCAGTATTATCCTGTGCATTCGCATCTGCGCCTGCATCCAACAATCGCTTAGCTGCATCAGCCCTTGCGATTCTCGCAGCCAAATGCAAAGAAGTCTCGCCAGTTTTGTCCATAGCGGCATTCAACTCGGCACCTTGCGCCACCAAATCCTGAATTACCGCTCCGGAAGAGTCATCCTCATCATCCACTCCGCCTGTGTCCATGCCACCACCACGCACTGCAGCCACCATAAGTGGCGTCATTCCACATGGTCCTCTAGCATTAATGTCGCTGCTACATTCGTTGCCTTGCGGCGGCGTTAGCATCGACGGTGGTCGCAAATCGGCTGCTTCCATATGTTGTTGAGTCCATCTAGGCTCCGCCTCTTCATAATCGGTAATCGCCGTGTGATCGCTCGAATAGCCATTCTCCATTCCACGGAATCGCTTCGGTTGCGGCATATCCGACTCATCGTCCGACCATTGCGGCACATGTCCGTGCGGCCCGATATCAACCATGCCCGGTATCGATGGATTCTTACTTAAATTGCGCAGTTCTTGGCCTTCAGGTCCGCGTCTGCGTGATCTACGCCGTGTACCCGAATTTGTGCGCAAAAAGCCTTCAGGAAACCATGTGATTCCAGCAGCGCGCTTACGTTGCGTTGTAATCACCATGAATACAACCACACTGATACAAATCACTGTAAACACGCCGATTACAAAGTACTTGACATTCGTTGGTTCGCCATTATTGCCACCATCATCGGAATCATTCAGCCCATTTACTTGGTAGATAGGGAACGATTGAGAAAGCGTATGTTTTGATGCTTTCGCCGCTAGGAATTCAGCGGCTGCCATTGCAGATTGGAAGCAATACTCGGAATTGTCCGAAACTAGAGTGCACTTGCGATTATCAATTTCAAGATAGACTTTAACGCCGGATTGAGCTTGCTCTGAAAATGCTATGTGATGTTTCCTTGTATAATAGTCATCCTTCAAGTCAGTGTTGGTAGTGCCGACCCACGGATAAATCATATCATTCCCCAATTTGTCCTTTTTAACTCGCACAGTAGTCCGCAATTGGTTGCCAGTATCACGCAAGAACGCCACCAAATTCTTCTTAAAACTCTGCATATCCATCAACACAATCATATTAATCGTACCTTCGGCTATATTAGGCGCTTCCGGATCGCAATCCAAACCATCCCAATTACACTCTGCATTGTTGCACCCATAATCGCAATACCCGTTCGCATAATGTTTCTGGCAATACGCGTCGTAAATTGGATTGCAAGGCTGCAACACCTTTTCGCAATCGCGTCCATCAAACAAACACTGCGGATTATTACACTCCTCGTTACAAGTGCCATCCATAAACACTTTCCAGCACATAATCGGCGCTGTACAGTTCGCCCATGGATTAATGCCCAACGTACAATCGTTCCCATCAAAATCGCAAGCGTATGTATTGCACTCTTCATCGCATCGTTGATTACCACGTTTCATCGGACAATTCATCTGCAAACATTTCTGTCTCTGTCGCTCCAAATCGATTGCTATACTATTGACGTCTTGTCGGGTGACCACAGCTTGTCCCACACCGCCCATCGCTTTCGGATCGTACATTTCGCAATTCTTGCCCACATGCTTTGCCGGGCAATAACACAAGTAGTCGCCCATTTTATTCTGGCAAATAGCTTCTGGATGTTGACATGGATTGCTACTGCACTCATTAAGCGAATCAATCTCGCAATTCGTTCCACTAGTGCCGATTGGACAGTCGCAAATGTAACCACCGCCATCGGAAATGCGACAACTACCACCATTCTGACACGGATCCGAATCGCAATCGTATCCACTGAATTCGCAGTTCTTCCCGTAGAATCCATCGGGACAATTACACTTGTGCCCGTCGTGTATCGTAGTGCAAACGCCGCCGTTTTGACAAGGCGATTGCTGGCAGAAATTAACTTTTCGCTCGCAATGTCGTCCGATATAAGTTGTCTTGCAATTGCAATGATAGTCGTTATTCAATTGAACGCAATCCAAAGTACCCGCATTCGAACACGGATTCGAAAGACACTCGTTAATGTCTCCCTCACATCGTGGTCCTACAAAGCCAGGCGGACATTTACATTCAAAGCCACGTACCTTATCCACACAGGTGCCGTTGTTATGGCAGGATTCAGGTGTACAATCATCGGTGTTAATTTCGCAAATGTACCCTAGTGTGCCTGGCGGGCAAGAGCATAGGAAATTATTGACTAAATCATGACAAGTGCCACCGTTTTGGCAAGGATTCGGTTTGCAATCGTCCACATTCAATTCACAGTTTTGCCCTTGGAAACCTTTCGCACAAATGCACGAATATGAACCGACTAAATCTTTGCAAGTGGCTCCGTTTTGACATGGAGCTGATTCGCATTCGTTGATTTCACGTTGGCAATATGATCCGGTGTATCCGTCCAAGCAACGACATCTATGGGAGTTGCCGATGTCTTCGCAAGTGCCGTTGTTACATAGCATCCAGCTAGGCACGCCTGCAAATTAAATTATTTTGTTAAAAACATTTATATAAATTATTAACGTTAGTCGAAATACCTTTTCGAATAGCTGCATCATTGCAACTAACCATCTGCACATCGCAAACCTTCCCAGTCCATCCAGGTCCACACAAACACTGATACTGATTTTTAATCTGTCTGCACGTCGCTTGGTTTTCACACGGACTCGTAGCACACCAATCAATGTACTCTGCACAATCCTTTCCAGTAAACCCATACGGACAATGACAAGTATAATGCGTGGTATGATCTTGACAAGTAGCGCCATTCGAACAGGGCGAACTATCGCACAAATTAATCCTATTCTGGCAATTCGATCCAGTATACCCCGGTTTGCAAGTACAAGTATAGGAGTTGATGCCATCCACACAAATTCCACCGTACATGCAACTACTTTCCGTACAATCCTCATCGTTAGTCTGACAATTAATGCCCGAAAATCCCAATGGACACGTGCAAGTGTACGAATTCACATACTGGTTACAAGTGGCGCCATTCTGGCACGGATTCGATTGGCACTCATCGATATCGACTTCGCATTGCTTTCCTTCAAAGCCATAAACGCAAAGACACATATAATCGCCCGTATCGTCCAAACAAGTCCCACCATTCTGGCACGGATACGAAGCACAATCGTCCGTATTAATCGAACAATCCTTTCCTTCGTACCCTCTCGCACAAATGCAATGATACGAACCATTCGTATTCCTGCAACTGGCTCCATTCCTACACGGTTTGGATACAACACACTCATCCACATCCTGTTCGCACAACCTTCCAGTATATCCAATGCCACATGTACAAGCGAAATCCAAATAATTCGAACTGGGCGTACACTTTGCATTGTGCCTACAAATGTTCGGCTTGCACGGATCCAACTTCTCCTGACATTCGCGTCCCGTGAACGGCAATTCGCAGACGCACTTGTAATCGTTTACCAAATCAATGCAACTGCCACCATTCATGCACGGATTCACCGCACAATCATCAATATTCGATTCGCAATTAATTCCCGTATAGCCGGCCAAACATTCGCAAGTGTATGAAGCCAAATGGTCGCGACAGATGCCACCGTGCTGGCATGGATTCGATGCGCATTCATCAATGTTAATCTCGCATTGTTTGCCACCATAGCCGGGCAGACAGTGACAGATAAACTGATTGACGCCATCCTCACAACTGCCACCGTGTTTGCACGGATTCGATTTGCATTCGTCCACGTCGCTCAAGCAACGTGCATCGTAATAGCCTTTCGGACATTCGCAACGGAATCCGTTCACCAAGTCGATGCAAACGCCTCCGTTCGCACACGGATTCGAAGCGCACTCGTCGATGTCGTTTTCGCAGTGGCGGCCAGTGTAGCCGGGGATGCATTCGCATGTGTAACTAAGATAAAAATTGTTTAATTAGTTTCGAATATTGGGCAAAAGCATGCAAAAAACAAAACAACGCAAGGCGCAAAAAGAAAACTGTACCACCAGTTGTTTATTAAGCACTGCAATTAAAAACAGCCAGAAAACATGCATCATAAAAAAACAAACAATTAAAGCAACAATACACGCTGGAAATCACCAAATTAAACTTACGCAGCATAATAATATTGAAAATCGCTGTTAGCCATGAAAGGAAAGAAATCACCAAATTAATTAATTCATTATCTCTACCAACTAATCCAAAATTAAATCAAAATCGCAATTGCTTACCTGTTGATTCCATCCACACATCGCGCATTGTTCCTACACGGATTGCTGTAGCATTCGTTCACATTGATCTCGCAATTTGCTCCAGAAGTGCCAGCTTTGCACAAACATTGATAACCATTCACCAAATCCTGGCAAATGCCTCCATACTGACAAGGATTCGATTCACACTCGTTGATCTGCTGTTGGCACAAGTAACCCGTGAAACCTGGATGACAAGTGCAAGTAAACCTGTTTTCTCCATCAATGCATTCGCCATGATGACAAGGCGACGATTGGCAATCGTTAATATTCGTCTCACACGATAATCCTAATAAAATGAGCCCCAAAAATTAGTATACAAAGTGCAATGTAAATGATCAATAGATCACAAACCTGTGAATCCTGGCGGACACTCGCAAGTGTATCCCGCAATGGAATCATGACACTCGCCACCATTCCGACAGGGATTCGATATGCAATCATCAATGTTAATTTGACAACGCGAGCCGGTAAATCCAGTGGCACAAGTGCATTTGAATGAATTAATGAGGTCGTGACAAATGCCGCCATTTAAACACGGCTTATCTTTGCACTCATCCACGTCGATCTCGCATTGGGTGCCAGTGAAACCTAAAGGGTAACAACAAAGAAAATTATTGTATTTCTCAAATCAAATAATATTGAGCGAGCGCTGCGTCGTTATTCATATGGAATGACCCTTTGCGAGGATGATGACGACGAGGTCAATGAAAAATGCATAACCGCTACTTAAGTGCTTGTACAACTAGAAGAACTATTAACTCAAGAATGCACACGGTGAAACTAGGACGAGAAGCTTTTGCAGATCTAGAATAGCTGGCGTGGCTTGGCTATTCGATTATTGTTTACAATGTGCAATTAAAACAATATAAATCAATTGCCCAACAATATGGTTGGTAGATGGACGGAATTGATTTGAAATTGTAACCTTTCAAAAACTGAAATTTATCTAGACAAAAAAATGAATGATTTACGACGACATCCATCCTAAATGAAAAATAAACTAAACGAGATAATTACAGAGTAATTTAAGGAAGAATTATAAATAATAAAAAAAGTGGCCATGCTAAAAACGCGACCAGAAACCAGTTTTTATTAATTTCGGTGATCAACTTTCTCTCCGCGTAGATTTAAATATTTTCGTTAATCAAAACTATTGAAACATGGAAAAAATTGAATGGGAAAGGATGCCGACAAACGCATACAAGACCGAAATAATAATAAAAAAAAATGTTATAGAACGAATCAAGATTGCTTGCTTGCGTTGAAAGCATCCAACATTGCCTGGCGTTTTGATTGTGCAGTCACCACACACAAATTCATTTCAATCATCCAAAAATAACATTGTACTTAAATATGTAGTAATATTTTTTGTTCAGTGTGCGTAATTAAAGCATTAATTCTGCCAACATTGTTGCAGTTGCTGCTGATTCTCATTAATTTATCCCAGGCTCTAGTATAGATAGATAATATTGTTGTTGAACATGCATCTTTGTAAATTATAATACTTTATTAACGGTTCTCTCGTAAAGTCATCTTTCGAAACCACGCCTCAACACAATCCTCTTTTCCCATCTTTCTCTTACACTCAAAAAGACACCTGCCATTTTACTCCCACATTTCTCATTAATTTTCAATCTATATGCAACAGAACAGAACTCTTTCTTAATGCTAATTGTTTAATATATGCAAGGCGATATGAGTTACAGCTCCAACAAAAGCGAATCATCAAAGCGCGACAATCTATATTAGAGCCGAGGAATCTGATGAATGAGGAGCCTAATAAAGTATAGCGATTGAAAACAAGTCAAGGATCATGGCCAATTTGTGCCCCATTGTCCAAATTATTCAATTATTACTTAATCGCACTTGTTCCAATTTTGAATGGAAACCTCCATCCACCAAAAGTAATTAATTAATTAACTTACCAGGCATACAGACACATCTAAAAGTGCCTGGATCGTCCAGACAGGATCCATCATTGTGGCATGGGTGCGATTCGCATTCATTTACATTCGTCTCGCATCTCGGTCCTGTGAAGCCTTGGGTACAATTACAGGCAAAACTGCCCGGTGTATTTACGCAAATTCCATCGTGTTCGCAAGGAGAACCTTTAAATCAAACAAACACAAACTTAGTTAGTTACCAAGTTACATAGCATATTAAAATAGACAAATCGCTGTTAATTATCATTTACTAATAATGTCTCACGATTATAATCTTGTCAATGACCGTCGTCGTCTTCGTCTTGGTCGTCATTTTTCCGTTACAACACAAAACTGGTTGGTTGCTGTGTAGAAGAATTGGCGCCGCTATTCAGTCGCTCTAAAGAGTAATCGAGATGGCTACAACCTTTTTGCTCTCTTTGTTTTTGCAAAAGCCTACTACTACAACTACCAGCTCTCATCAGAGGCACGTCCATGTAAATTAATGTCAAACTAATTCACTACCGGGCATTCCACTGTACTTGCTGCAGTAGGTACTCTCTTTTCCAACAAAACGAAACTATAATAGCCAAAACGCACCCATATACATTGAACATAGTTTTTCAAAGGCTGTCTACAAAAGCACATCGAATCGAACAACAATATAATAAATACGTGATCGGGTCGATGATCCATGTCCATTTTTTTTACATTCCATCATAATACAGTTTTTTTACAAGAAAACAATTGACCCGACAAATTGACTCCTATAAAATTGTACGAGATCAATTGATTTTTTGCAGCCTTGCGTTCGTTCTATTTGATCTTTTAATCATCGCATTTTATTGAATAATTAATCGCAAGTCGAAGCAATACGCATTATTTCGTAGAGAAATGCAAGTAACTTGCTGCTAATTATAATTAGTATCAAATATGAGCAATTTCTGATTAATGATTGTACTAATTGCAAAATACAGAAGCCGGAATATTAATTTCTAATTTAAATCGCAAAACTTTGAAAGTAATTTTTGAACAATCACACTTTAAAGTCGCTGGTGGCCAACCAGTTATTAATTAGTGATTAAAAAAAGAGCCGTTAATCATGTTAAACAAACAAAATATTAGAAAACGGATCATTAGCGTTAATTAATTGATGCTAGTGGAATACAAAATCGAGTTTCGGCAAATAATGCAAAACGGAGAAAAAGAAGGTGTGATGTTATGTTAATGAGAATCCGGAGCAAGCACAGCTAATTAAACATTCGTCTAATTACAATTCATTGCTTCTCCTGTCTCGGATTTCGTAGGGGTCGGTGGCATTTGAATATTTCACATCAAGTTGCTACTGTTGATTTAAGCACGCGGCGGCGGCTGCTGCAGCCCGGCCCGGCTTTTAGATACCGATAGATTCTCTATTTATTTATACAAACTACTTTATGTAAATTCAATGTACATATTTGGTAGCAATTCAAATTGTTCGTGTCTCTCTTATTTTATTACAACTTGTAATTACGCACATCACAAGTGCATTTTAACATTTTTCTTCTTCTTAGTTCGTTCGTTCGAATAACAATACAAAGAGTATTGGATTAACAAGATTGGTACTATTATTGTATTAATATGAAAGTAAAATCAGCGGGATGCTAATGAAAATGACCGGCCATAACTCATTCGGAAAACACCGTTGAGCTTGTCGGAATTCTAACCCAAATTCATCATGTCTCAATATGATTTATTAGTGTACGATCGATAAGCCTCCTACAATGCTAATTAATTGGAAATTAATAAACGCATTCGACTCTCTGGCTGAGAGATGCAAATGTTAACAGAAACAAGTTTCTTCTTACACAATTAATTGATCCAGTTCATTCTCCCCGTAAAAGAGGACTTTGTATGATTAATTTTAATAATTTGCCTCATCGCGGTATGCATTTGCATATGTCGACTATTTATTTATACCTAGCCCACGCTCACTTACAATATTTATACTAATGCAATACAATTTAGTATTTACATTTTCCAATATAAATCTTGTCGAAACAGTTATTATGTCCGCAATCAATTATGGGATCAACTCTACATTTAGGCGTGTATATGTGGATTGAAAGTTGAAACTCTCCGCGATTTAAATTTACGTATAGAAAAATAGAAATAGTGTCTTACGCTTACCTTGTTCGCATTCGTCAATGTCCTCGGAACAGTCAATTCCTTTGTATCCAGAAGCGCAGCTACAGGTGTAGGATCCATTTATGGGACTAGTGTCGCAAATAGCATCGGCATGACAAGGATTACTTGTGCAAGCATCGTCCAAATGACACAACAATCCTGCAAAAAAGTGGAGAAAATGTAAATGTTTTGCGCTACATCCAAATAACACTACTTAAAGTTCTCGTAAGTTGCCCACCACCGCAGTAAAAGATCAAACTGTAAAGTGTATTATTAAAGCGATACGGATTTAACGACTTTTTAATTATAGAAATCTCTTGCGCCTTTTCAATTAATTACTACCTTTCATATGGCACCCAAATAAAAGCGCACTGAATTTTTGGTTTCATTATACCTACAGAGCAAGACTGAAAGAGTAACAATTTCATACACTTGACGCTCATCATCAGAGATAATTATTTTCTGATCCGCGCGGCCTTTTACGGGTTATGCAAAATAAGTGGTTATCAGTAAAGAAATGTATACGTGTATATAATTATATATAGTTGCTCTTTCTTGCTTGCTTCTTGCTGCTGATGCTGATGCACTTATTTTTCAGCTCAAAAAACTCGTTCTGGTTCATTCCGAGAGAGAGCGCAACGCGCCGCACTCATTTATTACCAATAAATCGATTTCAATTAACCCACACTTTTGCTTTAATTTCAAATTTATTCCCATATTAAGCGATTTCTGCTAACAAGATGCTTGCTTTACTTTGGCTATGCATTACTTTTCGTTTAATTAGCTGAACGACGAAAGAAAGATTTACAGCTATT
The DNA here is from genome assembly GCA_963556235.1 of Cryptophagus acutangulus. Taxonomy (NCBI): domain Eukaryota; kingdom Metazoa; phylum Arthropoda; class Insecta; order Coleoptera; family Cryptophagidae; genus Cryptophagus; species Cryptophagus acutangulus. The sequence goes on along the minus strand of OY744559.1, from coordinate 12,347,815 downwards.
TTGTAAAGTAGAAAATAAAAATTTAATTCTGTATGATTTAAATAAATAAATAAATCGCATTTGTTGCTTACTTGAACAATTATTACAAAACAAACGTACACACAAGTACAGTTAGAATTCATTTTGTCTTGCAATTATGCTACATATTTAGAAAATGTTTATAATGCACCGACGAGAGAAAGAAGAAGCGTTAGTTTCAGTCGAATCAACAACTTTAATAGCAACTAAATAAACACAGCCATTACGAATTGTAAAAGCTTATAACGTATTTCTTTATTCTTTCTTTCAATAAACTATACACTTATCAATACTTCATACAAATATTGATTCGAATCGATAAATAAAAATCCACGTGCTAGTCAATGTTGACAATAAGTAAAGCAAATCGCATGCTCTTTTTCCTCATTAGAAAATTAGACTAAAATAATTTACGACTAATAGATAATGTAATTAAAACTTTCGCTATACAGCAGCGGCAGCAGCAGCACCAAGCAACATTAAAACGAAATGAAAAAAATGATCAATTTAATTACAGAAAAATATTAGATAACTTCCTGTACTGCTACTGATTAAAATCTAATATGCATATAACGCGCCACATTAATTAATTGCATTATAAACTGCCAACCCCAACAACTAGTATGACTTACAATAGTTGCTCTAATAAAATGTAGATGGCTCCCACCAATTTCAAATGATTCCACCTTAACAAAAAATGACTCTCACCAGATGGCGACAAAACAAACTAAAAAAACTTGAATAAAAACGTCATTTCTATCACATTTAAAATAAAATAGAACGCTCTGTATACGAGATGTAATTACATAGTATGCCATCACATCAAAGCCCAAAGATAATTTCCAACATGCACGCGATTTACTTCAATTTAAAAACCGACCGAAAAATTCCTACCAATGATTCATCGCTCTAAATTCTAAGTTCTTACCAGTTTTGCCAGGTGTACATTGGCAATAAAAACTGCCAACACGATCGATGCATGTGGCTCCATTGAAACAAGCCGCTCCAGCACAATCATCAATATTAACCGAACAATCTGGACCCGTCCAACCATTCACGCATATGCACGAATAGCCGCCAATACTGTTCGTACAAGTGGCGCCATTCTGGCATACAGACGGTCGTTGCGAGCATTCGTCCACATCCTGCTCGCAATGCTGTCCAGTGTAACTGGATGGACATTGACACGTGTAACTGTTGATTTCATCGGTACAAGTTGCGCCGTTTTGGCACTGATGTCCTGGACAATCGTCAATGTTCTCCTCGCAATTCGGTCCACGAAATCCTGCAAAACAAAACGAAAATTAATGATGAAGAGCAAGCAACAAGTGGATGGATGATGGCATGCTGAGCTGGCAACGTTGCGCGCGAGCTGGTCGAGTGCCAGAAGGAAGAAGCATTGAAAAGCACACACATACTTGTGTGTGGGAACGATTTCGTCTTGCCATCACATATTTATTACGATATTATGGATTAGCATACAAGAGTTGAAGCTTTTGCTTCAAATTAAGCGGATTTATGCAATAACAGTTCCGAATGTTAATTGCATCTTGATATCGATTTATTATTGTAAAAACGTGTTAATGATATACTTTCTAAAGCGAACAATGCGCGGTGCACTAAAAGTGTAACCCCAACTAAGTGAATTTTTGACGCACTAATCATTATTAATTATTGCACGTAAATTTAGCAATAGCAATTGAATAAAATGTAGAAACAAAGTAAAAGGTTGGTGTAATATTTCAAATGGGAAAATAATTACACATCAAGATGTAGATCGATTTGGGTTGTGTGTTTGTTTGTTGATGATGTAGAAACATGTGCAATTTTCAATTTGAATTTCGACTCGACTCGATTGGGAGAAGCGAAATTGTAAAAAGCAAAGAAATTGTATTAGCATAGAATGAGGCTGCAATAGTTAAGATTGCTCTAAAAAGCAAAGATTAAATCAATTATTGCTCAATTCAGAAAACAACTGCATAGTGTGCAGGGCAATTCGTGAGACAACCATAAACGTTTATTAATTTTATTCCCTCCTCCTCCACCTCACTCAATAATGCACAATAATCATTTCTCAAAACTTTACAGTTTTGCGCCTCCGACCATGTAAATAAAATCATGTCTCAGCATACAAAGTGTCCTCAGGGTCCGTCGTCTCTTTCGTCTTTCTTACAAACCGACCGACTATTTCTTTTGTTGTTACTTTTCGGCAACAAATGTTGCAAACGATATTATCAACAACAATTGGCTCGGCCATAGTTGAGTGAATTTCGTGCGAGCGAAAGTGCCATAATAATATCACGAAATATGATTTGATATCTTTTTGGTTATTTTTCTACTCAATAATTTTACAACAATGCTTCCTTGTTTTCGACTAGACGAATAAAAATAAGCCACAAGAAAGTGCATAATTAAATAATCATACATTGATCATACGAATGCGATTTTGAGCAACCAATAATGGAGAAAAAAACCAAGACTTTCAAAACTTCACACGATGCAAATTCTATACAACAATTATTGCAAATTAATTAAGATAATAAAGCGAGCGAACGAACGAGCGAGTGTGAGAATCACTACTACAACTCATATAAAACTAAAAAGAAAGTTTATTATGATTGTAATATTTTCGTGTATATTAGTTAATCATAATATTTAAAAACAAAAATGAAGAAACGCTTGGTATTTCCTTCGAAACCGAGGAGAGACTTGTCTTTCTCCACCACCACCACCACCTCCTCCAACAACATCATCAGCAGCAACAGCAGCAGCCTCAGCATCTGGAGCGAATCGGCTTTCCCACGGTTGCTATATCTGGCCAACCCACGCCACACTGACACTCCACTCCACACACCACTTATCAACCGATATAGATTTCGTGTGGCTTCCGGTAAAATGCACTGCAGTACATGAAAGGTCGCCCACCAAACAAAAAACACTCGGTACATCTAATTGGAAGAGAGGAGATAGAATAGCCTTGCAAATTTAAACCCCATTAATAACGGTGGAATGTTTGTGGAATCACCTGGGGATAGCACGCTTTGGATACGGTTGTTGAGTAACCGACCAGGCACCAGCCCCTCAAGCCATCACCCATCCATACTTGGACTGTTCACATGGAATTGAAATGTATGCAAAAGACAAGAAGAGGGTAAGTGTGATGGCACGGCATGGCATGGCATTTGAACGGCGGGGTAAGTGCACTAGCTAGCTAGCTCGACTCAACGACGGTGAGTTCCGTTTGAAAAACAATCTTTAAAGCCATCATCAATAAACAAGCACACCAATCTATACTATAGCAATTATTCTGTCTTAAACACTGTAATTTTCTCACCTACAATAACCTCGTCTGTTATTAAAGATCAATATTGCTCTCTACCACAATCATCAAGTGTTTTCATCTCTCATTTGTTCCAACTATTTGAAAAGATACGTTTTTGATGTTTCCAAGACATATGCAGAGAGAGACGTTCAACAATAGAAAACACATTATTATAAGAGAGTCGCTTATATGCCGGACTGCACTCACTCACTCACTCCTCGCCTCGGCGCTCCTTCAAATCCAAAAGAACTCCACGCTAAGTGCATGTATTCAACAATAAAGTCATTCATTTAAACATTACCGAACAGAGTTTATGACACATATCTATCGACAATACACATGCTTTTCAAGTGTTTCAGCTTTCAGACAGGGCAGGCAAGCAATGTTGCTTGTTCTCTGTTCGGTTTGTTCAACATTCAACCAACAATGATGCATGAACGTTTATTTTCTTCATTCCTCGGAATATTTACCGTTAATAATCGTTTATTAAGGCCCTAGTCATCTAACTTGCCACATTGTCAAATTCAAAGTGAAATGAAACGACAGCAGCATGAAATTGTCTGTTTTGTAATTTTCTAATTAATAAAAATCTATCTGCTACGACGACAACTTTCGATTCAAACGACCACATACCATGCGAAAAAGAAATAATAACTAATTAAATTTCCTAATTAAAAATTAACAATAAACTTTTAAAATACATAAAAATACTGTTAGATGGATTTCTAAAGACAAAGATTACGATCGTCGGTAGGTATTAATAATGATGGAAATAATTTCGATTGACAGCTACCATTCTTCTTCCTCATAAAACTGAGAGAAAAGTGTTGCTGTGCATCCGTGTGTTCAAAATCGGGAATTAATGATTTTAGAAAGAATATATGCAAATACACAGCCAAGACAGAGGCTTTTAGTTAATGGACGAGCGTCGTTTAACACCCCGTGGCGATCATCATATAAACTTTAAATTTTATTTCAAGCAAACAAGCCAACAACCACTTTTTTCACCAATCGTCGTCAATCGATAACAAACAATTCATTCTCATTAAAATCAGTCGACGAGCTTTAATCACTTTTCAGTTTACGACATTGCCTATAAACTGAAAAACATTAAACATTATCGTCGTTGTCGTTGCATAATCATAAATGAGAAGGAATGTTCTCTGAAAACATTTTCGGAGACGAAATAAAAATTTGAAATTAAATAAGAAGAAGAAAGTTTGCTGCTTGCTGGCTGCCTGCCTCTTATGTGATTAGGTCGTCATGGCATAATTTGAATTTTAACAACACACGACGAAAATAAAATAACTGTGTACCTGTGCAGGTCTCTATGTATATTATTCAAATTGAAAGAGGGTATCTTGATGTTTGATGTTGAGCTTTGAACTCTTCTGCGTCGATTTAAAATGAAACAACGAGCTCATTATTTTTGCCATCATCAACCGCACAACCAGACAAACGAACGGACGGACGGATAAACTCCCAAACATTTATTAATAATAATAAAAATTAATAAATTCCAGCCAGTGTTTACAGTTACAGTCGCAGTTCGCAGAGGAACAAGTGCTCCAAAAATAATAAACAGAAATCATGTTGCACTGTAATTAAGCGCAATTAAGAGCACCATATGTGACACAAGCAAGCAAGCAACGAGATGAGTATTTATGAAATGTAAACGAATAAATGGAGTAGTACGTTATTAGCTTGATTAACGCAAACGTACGGTACAAAATATGATGAAAAACGAACGAACGAATGACCAGTGTAATAATAATAAGGTAGGTACGGAAATGTTTTCGTGCAATAAAAAAGAATCAATTACAACTGGAAACATAAAATCGTACAAGTTATTAAAGATGGAGAGATGGGCGCAAATGGCTAAATTACCAAAATAATTGCCAACCGACCAACTTTACGAGCCACAACCACTTCAACCGTATTAAACATATTATGAATAAATTACATTTTATTATTTTTGCATTTGATTAAAATGCAAACTAATTGCGTTCCCATCGTAGTAAAAGAAAAATCGAAAAATAACTTACCGGACGGACATTCGCAGGAATACGTGTGCTTATCCCTTTGTCTACACTGTCCATTATTGAGACAAGGACTCGGATCGCAGGGGATGTATTCATGCTCGCAATTCTGTCCCGTGTACCCCTCATCACAAGTGCATCTGAAAAACAAAAAAAACAAAAAATGTTTACTACATGGATTGTCAATGGGCTTATTTGTTATTGCTACAAGAACGAGATGCAATCATTTCTATGGGTCGACCATCATGTACGTACAAATGTAATATAAATAGTAGTTCCTTTAGCTTCCTGCTGAAGCACGCCCAGTGCAGTGCGATATTTATTAGCAAGAAACCACCACCGACCGAGTGGATGGTGGTGGTGGCCGACTAATTAATGGAGACACTGTGGGTCAACCACTTCCATCGGGCTATTTTGTCACCCAGCTAACTGTTTGTGCACAATTCGTAATGCATCGTTAATTCCGTCAATTAATTACATTACATCCCGATAAATGCTGTCTCATTATGCACATCGACCAATCTAGACGTGGTAAAGATACAAGCAGATTGTGCAATTCCAATACATTTAAAGCTGTTTTTTCGAACAAAGCTCAATATCAAAATTAGCAATTATTTACAATGAATGAGATAATTAATGAGAACGAACGAACGAACGGCAAGCAGAATGTCGATTGGCTCTCGGAGACTCAAACAAAAGAAGAAAGAAAATGGTATTTTATGGACATACATGTATAAAATATAATAGAAAGCCATTGTTGGCAACTAATTGCAAGAATAGATCCGTAAAGCTATCACGCCCACCACCCAACAATATATAGGTAGGTATATATAAATATATCTATCTCGAACCTCACAAGATGCCCGCAGGACAAGAAGACTTGGAGAACAAACTGTAATTTATTGATATACGTTTTGTGCCTTTCAGTTTGTTCGCAAAGACTTTGACTTGATAAATTTCTATGTAAAGGATCGCCTTTTCTTCTATATATGCGAACATAATTACCACACGACATCATCATTCTCTTATACCGAGTGTTGCCCCAAAATCCATACATCCATCCATCCATCCAATTTTAGTAGTACCTTGCGTGTCGATAACAACTTATTGCATAGGTACATAAAGTTGTTATAATAAAATTATACTTTGCGATGTGAATAATCAGTTTGGAAAGAGTCGAGATAGAGAGACTCAAGAATGTGTGGAAAAATCGCCATTTTTGCATCATACCATTTAATTTAATTAAAAGGTCGATGAAATAAAAGCCTATTTTAGAATTCGTATTAACATTCGTTTAAGGAAAGAGCAGAACAATTAAGCTCAAACTTTTTCTTTTACCTTTATGGCATTTTGCTGCGTTATATTGTCTCCTTTGTTTCTTCTTTCGTTCGTCCCTTTTGTCAACAACACACACACACTTTTCAATCGAAATTCGCGGGTGGTCCTTCTTTTCAATCTACTTATTCGCATCTCCAACTCGAACAATTAAATCACAACAAGCAAATAGTTGTGTGCAACATCTTTTATGCGATTCTAATTAGTTTTTCTTATTTTTCTTGTTCAATGTGAAAGAAATTAATTGAAACTTCTTAGAATTAATTTAATTAATTTAGCCATTTTGATTTACGCCTCACAAGAGTCGCAGTCATTGCAGATGGCAAACAACAATTCCAAAAATGAAAACACACACATTTGACCCAGTGAATTGTGATTAATTAATACAGCTTTTCAATTCGATAGCATCGATCCGATTTCAAGATAAACAAAATCGAATTGAAAGAAAGAATGCTTGTTTGATTTTTAATAATACATAAATATAAACCTGATTGAATCCGCTGTCTGTCTCGCATCGAGATTCATTTATTTCGGTAGCACGGCGCATCTTTCATATCAAAAAAAGAAAATCAAAGCAACAACTACTACTGCTAAACTAGTTATGTGTTTTCAAAAATGAATTATAGCATCATGCAAATGACCCAAGCCCAGCCAGTTTCATTTCGTTGTTCTTCTCATACTATAATACCAAACCATTAATCAATATCTGAGTCATGTCAAATTTTTCCAAAGGGAATTGTTTAAATAAATTTCAAATTGCTTTTTACGACAACCTAATAATAGTAATTAAGCACTGTTTTTTTAATTACTTTTCGAACGTGTTCATTAAAGCATAAAGCTCAATATTCATTCAATTAATATTGTGTCAATATCTTAACCGCACCAATTTCCATAATTAATGAATATCATTTTAATGAATCGCGACAGAAAGTTGATAATAATTTTTGATTCGGTTTTGAAAAGTGAACTCGAGTTGTATTAGTCGTAGTGTACACAATGCAATGGAGCACTACAACTACAACAAACAACACACACACACACATGTAGGCATTTCAAGAGCCGGTTTTTCTTTTCTATACAAGGCCTCTTTCATTATACTCGCTACGCTATGTATGTAGTATGTTGTTGTGTGAACGTGGATGTATAGCAAGTGTCTATGAAAGTAATACTAATTATCTAATTCTAAATGCGTGTCTTTTTCTTTTCTTTTCAACTTCTCCAGCTAGCTAGATATTGCCAAGCCAATGCATTTATATTGAGCGCAAAAATTAGTTATATGCCACACTATACACAAAAAGTAGCCAAAATGTCCCATCCCAGTCTATTATTTTTATTTAGATTGTTGTAGTTATACTTAAATACGATGACAGGATTGTTTTCAATTTGTTCCCATGCCTTGAGAATAGTTTGTTTTCATTTTTTTATCATCCTATTCGACATGTAATATAATAATTTAAGAGCTATGATTAGTATTTTAGGAAGTGATACAAAGTAGTTGTCTTCGTCTCCTCTCATTTTAACATTTTTTGTTTATTTATAATGATAATAGAATAATGGAAATATAATAATAATAAAACACCCGTGGGAAAAAGTAAGAATGCCACATTTTTTTTACTTTTTGTATTAATTAACACTAATTAACTTATAATGAGTCGTGTGTGTGTTGTGTGTGTGAGTACGATATCGCTTTTGCTTAGATGTTTGCAAAACTGGATTAGATTGTTTCCTTTTCGTTTGATCAAAATTAAAAAAACAGTTGCATTTATGTTAATATTAAGTAAACGCAGATCCGGTTGACTTGGATTAGATTGATTGTTGCGTAAGAAGAAAAATCTATATTTTCTCTATCGGGGCGGCCTTGCCTCCGGCGAAAAACCTAATGCGACAATAAATAATTAATAATTGCCGTTGTTATAATTGTTTCAATGAAATTTATTACTACCTATTATTAATGAAAGGAGCAAAAAACTGAAAAGTTGTCGAAGTCGTCGACGTATATTTACTCTGACAATTAGGACTTGTCCAGCAGATTCCTTTGTATTTTCTACATTTTAGACTGGTTTGACTGGCTGGCTCTCTTCAAAAATCTACATCTTGTTTAAATTTTGTAATATTCAACAATAGCCAGCTAAGAAAAGCCAGCTAAGAGAGCTTTCGTTCGACGTGCGGACGTGTACATTACTCCATGGAACGCAAGAGCCTCAATTCAATTCAATTAAATTTGACGTATATTCTCAAAATAAGAAATACATGTAATAATTATTCCGTCGACATGTGCATGATATGTTATTACTCAATTTCTGATGCATACACAATTGTTGTATATGTACAAATAAGTGTACGTATTCAAAATGTATATGTAGCACGTATGTAGTGTACATAATCGTTAATGTAGTTTAGATTGTAATCACCTGTCAAAAGAGGGATATTCGTATGGATAGTCGTCGATTTGAATGCCATTGAAAAGGTTAAAATCATTTGTTCATTTCTCAAAGCTTTTATCCTCCTATTCGTAAGTCGTGATCGACGTACTTTTCATATCGCTCTCTCACGATAGGCGTATTTCAATATTCAATATACTCGTACCTATAGTAGAAGTAGAGATAGAACTCTAAACATTTTCAAATATTTCAAGCTTCAAAAGTGTTTTTAACATTAACTAATGCTGTTCGCTAAAATTATTTCATTTTGTTCTACTAGAAATCGAAAAAATGGCATGAATGTTCGTTTAGTAACGGAGAAAATGAGATCTTGCTAAAGCAATAAACCGCATATGCATACCAGCCAGATACAAAGTTGTTTTAATGTTTGTAACAATAGTTTACGATGGCTTTAAATGAACTTTCTGTTGTTATTATTATTATTATTGTTCCCTTAAGCACAAATGTTTTGTCATTGAAATGACTGTTTCTAATATCCACACACACACACACACCACACACTCTCAACATACCTTGAATCCCTTTTTGGTATATTAAGAGAACAATGGAGAAATAAATACCTTAAAAATTGTTCGTTCAACAAAAACGTGTCTTGAATGAATTGACAATTTATAGCTTTAGAAATATCTACATATAGGCATTGTTCACCACTTTTTATATCTTTTCTCTACCACTACTAAAACAATATTCATTAAAAACTATATGCAAGTAATGATTGAGATCTTGGTAATCAATCTCGATTTTAATTGCAAACTTCTATCGCGGGAGAAGAGAGAACAACTTGCTGAACTGGTCGACGATCGACATTTATGGCAACCACACATGATTTACACTTAATTGCTTGCAATCTTATCAAATGCGATAGCCAAAAATTCGAACCTGCTGTAAGCAATTCTGATTTAAAATCAAACTAATTATAATTACTATAATTCGTTCAATATTCCTCCTCATTATTCGATCGACCGAACCATTTTTGCTCTATCGCATAAGCTTTCCTATTTGACAGCATTCTTGAAAGCTTATAGTGCAAATTAATATGATAATTAGCCAATAGCTTATCGCGAATTAAATCAGATTGCTCATAAATAAGCAGATTCAAAAATACTGGTGTTGCATCACAACTCTTTGTCTTGTACACACATATATATGTATACACGAAACAGGAACTATTAGATGGGGCTGGGTTGACCTCTTCAGGTCACCCATAATGAGAATGCACGACATAAGGACAATATTATTGTGTAACAACAAGTCCCATTATATATCTCTCAGAAAAGCATGCAATAAAAATCTTTTAAATTTACTCATCAAAAAACTTTACGGGTAGTTTACACCGAAATCTCAAATAAACACCTTCCAAATGCTTATACATCCGGCCGGCCGAAGCATTTCGTAATTTGAAGACAGTATCGAAGGCTATGAGAACGGGCACAAATTTTACGTTACACTTGAATCAATCGACCGCAAACGGAAAAATAAATCAACTTACGTATAGCTTCCATGCGTATTGTGGCATTTGCCATGATGGCACGGTTTCTGCTTGCATTCATCCTTATCATCTTTGCATGCCGATCCTGTAAAACCAGGAGCACAAGTGCATTGATACGACTCGCCTACAGACACACATTCCGCTCCATTTCGACATGGCTGAGATGCACAATGGTCCTGCTTTGCGCAATGTTTTCCTAAAGTCATACAAAACATTTTAGAAACTGGTTTCAACTTAAGCCTGCAGCTACACTTATAGCTAATAAATCACACTCTAATGTGTAATTATTTAATTTGATGATGGCATCATCATCATCATCATTTCTCTCCAACAAAATACTGTACCTGTGTATCCTGGAGCACACGAACATTGATAAGACTCCAAGGATCGCAAGGAGCAGGTACCGCCATTCAAACAGGGCCGTCGATCGCATGAATTGGCTATGGGTATTTCGCAAAGCGAAGCACTGAAACCAAGCGGGCACAAGCACGTGAAACTGGGCGACCCGCCAGCGGAAACGCGCACTTCACATGAACCGCCGTTTTGGCATCGTGGCCCCGGCCCCGTATGGCATGGATTCAGATGTTGGCAGTATTCGCCCACAAATTTCGATGTACAACTGGAAAAATAAAGCAATTTTAATCGGGACAACATTCCAACATTAAAAACTAATTACGAAAATATGCCAAAATTTATCCGTGCATTGCACAATTCGAGGCACAATTAAATCAGAAACGTTCAGACGTTGATAATTTGCTCGCAATTATCCACTTAACACATATTATCAATTTCAATGCTGCTCAAAGTAGCTGGAATTGCATCGTCGTTCGTTGCATGGGCAGGTCAACAAACCTACCCAATAAAAACACGAAAATACGAACCATCATTTGTATTAGCACCTAAAGTAGACTCAACTTATCAGCGTCCGTTTCTGACACCAAACTAATTATCAGCAAGTCCAAAGAAAGATGCCACACAAAAACCATCATAGCAGACAAATTCTTCGATAAATCAGAAAAACTACAAGAAATTACTCTGCCAAGTAATCCAGTTTTAATGAAAACCTGCTGAAATATATTCTTAGAACTACGTGCACTTAAATATTTATATTAGTATGTGAATTTTTCAAGAAAACATAACTTGTTCTACCAAACTTTAATGTCAAACGTCGGCATTATCCACTTGTAGAAACAAAATAACTATAGTTCTAGGTATTTTTCTTTCAAATTTAATTAAAATTTGCTGTTATAATATTGAATTTTGTGAAATTTGAGTTAAATTTCCTTCCCGCTAGATATATGGTTTCTGATAAAAAAAAAATCATGGCCGACTGTCAAAAATATACCACTTAAAATCCCTTTTAGTTTGAATTCTATTTGTTTACGTTAACAGCACCTCCAATCCTCTACAAACAGAAAAGTGTGTTTGTCGTCTGATGGAAACGAACATTTTCAGAATGGTTAGTTAAAACTAAAAGTGATAATTCGGAAAAAATGTCACATCCACATGCACCACACATGTTTCCTGAAGGAACATATTAGGATACACATCTGTTTTAGATTCATCTCAAGCAAACGCAAGCAAGTGTGGAAAAAAAAGTGTTCAACTAATAACAAACAATATCTGCAATCTGCGGGTTGATTAATAATGAATAAAGCGCCAAAAATGCTGGTCGCAGCAACTTAACCGCAAATGAAACACGATCTATGCAATAAGCTTCTCACCGAGATCGAATATCATCATCGTTCTTAATATCAAGCAAAATAAAACAAAAATATCAGTACATCATTTCATTTTTCTAATCTATAATGAAACTGGTGACTGAGTTTTTCAGGTTGGTCCGTTAGTATCTAACAAGTCGAAAGTCTGTCCGTCTAGTAAAAGCAAAAGAAAAAACGTTGGAATTGATGAAAAAGTGCATTGCAATTGATGGATTGATAAAGCAGACACACTCTGTGGATAAAACAGAACCATCAGTATGCAGCTGAGACAATCAATGATGGTAGATCGGTCTCTATAACGTATATTACCACATATGGTCGGATTAATCTAACCTACTGCTTTTTTCTTCTCCCTTGTCACTTCTCCGAATGCATTTTATTTTCCACATATTTATCCTATGAAGCATCTGTTTTTGATATTTTATATTTTAAACATCCAAGCAAGCAAGCATTGTTTTTTTTTCTAGTTCCAGTTCCCATCATTTGATATTGTATATTATTCTTTTGCAATGGAATGTTCGATAAATGATTATAGTAGATCGTGCCCGATAACATCTCATTATAGACGGTTTTTGTTTTCAATTTTTTTCATATTGTCATTAGAATCAGCAATTTCGAAACAGTCCCAACAATTATTATTTCGATTCTGTTGGAAACAAATCGTGAAAAAAGAAAGAAACGTTTACAGTTGTCTTTCTATGGTATTATAATAAGTGTATATAAATGTAGAATTCGTTTATTTTAAGTAGCAATTGTTCAAGTCACGAAATTCCTCCTCTCGATATAGAAATGTATCTCTCTACCGGGTTTGAAATATCTCGTTACTCTATCTGCTCTGTACTGTGTGCTGTGTGCACCACACTATTGTATTTGCGATCACATAAACTTTTCCGAATGCCATTCCAACGCGATATATTTATTTCATTTGCTGACTACTAAAGCCACTAAAGAGAAACGCAATCTCTGTTTGGATAATTAAAATATTGGTTGGTTATCAATTTCCTTCCTTGATATCTAATAAATAGAATTCATTCATAACTGTGTTATAGATATGAGTCAATCAATTAGAACCACCTTGAAGTTACACAATTCCCTGAACTACTATAATCATTCAGCAGAGACAAAATTTATCAAACGATTTATTGACACATCAACATTTTGGAGCCGCTTTGTTTAATTTATTTCTAGTTTTCGGTTACAAGCCATAAATAAATTAAATCAAGCTAATAAATAAAATATATAAAAAGGCGATTGATTTGAATAAATAATATAAAGATGAGCAACAACTGGTTTGCCTGTTTATCGCATAATAAATCTGAGCGCGACATTGTCACATTGCGTGCCTCCATTTCAATACAGTAGAAAATGTCTTACATTCGAATAAAATATTAATTTCGAATTATGTTTGTATAATTACGGAATAAATCAAGTTGCACTTGTGAGCTGTGACCACTAAAACGAACAAAAGTTGACCGAAAAAGATTGAATTACAAATTTATGCATATAGGTAATAAATTTTATGAGAGGAAATTAAATAGCCTTCTTCATATTTCATATTAATAATTTTTAGGAAAAATCTATATATAGACTGGTTTAATACTGTGGCATAATCATAAAACGATGCCGTTAGCAATTTTAATGAGAATCCATGCGCCGATTTGATCGATCGCTTAGCGAAGACTTCAATGCACGGTAGCGAAATGAACAATTGTTGGAAATGTTTTGATTGTTGCTTATTATTTCATCGCCGCACAAATTATTTATGAATTACTAATAAAAATAAAAGATTGTACGTACAAAACGCCAAAGCAGAAATGAGCAATTTGGAATTTCCAGTACGTGTGTGAATTTATTTCACTAATTTCATCGCTACATGAATTTTAATTGTTATTATTAAAGCTAATAAATTACCTTCAACGGTGGATTGTTTCTATATGAAGCTGCACACTTTATATATTAATAAAAACACTTTGTATTAATTAAACTCACTAAAAATGCCACGTAATGATTAAGAACAAAGCGGGAACTGAAACTGTCACATATATGAACCAGCAGTAATACCAACCGGAGTACCAACCCAAAAATCAAAAGCCCCAGATCACCATCAATTAAATTAAATTGAAGCAAATTGATTCTTATTTGTTTTTCTTTTGGTTTTTACGCTTTTGTGATTATCGAAAAACCACAAAAATCAATCGAATAAAACCAACCGTCCTTAAAATCGAAATTCAATTTATAATAATTACGCATTCACAAATGAGACAAGTTGCTGCGATTGCATTTGAATGAACATCACAATTTGTTCTTTAATAATGCATAATATGCTAATGACTAACGTGTTATATACATTAACCCGTACGATATTGATGCGTTATGACCTTTAACCTTGAAAAGGCCGGTTCTGATGAAGCGACTAGAAATCTCTATGATTATATTATTCCGATTCAATTGTCACAACATAATACAATTATTAAAAACTAGCAGACTTTTATTCAATAGAAAAACCGCTAATTAATAATTATTAGTTCACGATTGACCCAATAGTGTCATATGGCACCCTAAAAAGCACAAAAGAAAGCTCCAAAAATTGTATCTATGGAAAGCTTTTTATGTGATATAATGTGCAGATGCAGTAGCGGGCAATTTCGAATTATTAAACTGACAGTTCTGATTTTCTTGAGTTTTATAGGATATTTTTCAAGAATTTATTGAAAAAGGAATTATTAAATTTGTCTAGTAGAAACAGTTTTGCCTACGGAAACAACGGAAAAAGCAACGAAGCAAGCAGGTAAGAGGTAAAGAAATGCAAATTCAAGAGGGGTAACTTTTTACCAAGCAAGCAGCAAGTCTGCTACAATGACGAAGCTCGTCTGCTTATTTGATGTCGAAAAAATTACAAACTCAATAAAATAAATTGCAGGACAAGGTCGACAGAATGATTGGGCGAGTCACGTGACAAAAGCCGAGAGCTAATTGAGGATTCCAATTAGCTCTCAACGTGCCAAGACTCTTTTAAACATGATTCCTCCAAAGCCAAGAAAAGGAATCGATTTGACATTCTATCCAAAAAGTGCATAATTATAAATGGATGGCACGTAAGAATGTTTTCATGTAAAACTGTATATCCAAAAATGGTTGGGCAGATTAATTGATTTCGATAAAAGGTTTCAGTGTGTGATAATCCTGCTAGTAATTTCGGAGCTTATGTGGCGTAAATCAAGCAAGCAAGAGGAGAGTTCAATGCTGCTGCGATGCATTATTCCAAGCAAGGCAAAGCGAGTGTGTGGGTAGAAAGAAGGGTTATCTATTATCTGGTCTCTCTCCGGGCGAGTGCTTGAAGTACGAACGCGCCACGCCTATCCACTCTTCTCTGTCTCGCTTTCCACATTTTATTCCGTTTTCTACCTGGCTAGCACCAAAACACACACGTGCATCGTTTTTATTTATTTTACCACAACAGAGGAGAATTTCCGTCATCAATTTTCGGATCCAAAAAATTAAATTAAAATTAAAATGATGCATATGCATGTAGACTTGTTGACGATGACCATCATCATCATTTATGTGGAGTGCTTTTACAATAGAAGGAATCTTGAATGTTATTCCAGTGAGCGATGATGAAGGACAGAAGGAGAAAAACTGGTAATGATCGCCACGCCAACACGTCGCACGATGCATTGTTGAAAATATACTTTCATCGATCAGATCGAATGTATTATTACATTTTTTCTTTTTTTTTTCTTTTTTATTTCATTCGTTCCTTTTGTACAAGTAACATACTTTTCACTTTTTATTTACAACAACATGTGTGAGTGAAATGATCCCCCTCTGAATAATCCACCCCTAATAAAAAGCCAGGAGAGTTTAAACACATGTTACAAAATAATTCTATGATCGAAAAGACAAACAGTGGTTCCAGCTTGAACTATTTTTTCTAAATTAGACCTTTACCTAGTCTAAATAATTTGTAGATGTGATCTCAACAGGACTGGCAACCAAATCTCAATTTCTAATTGAAGTTAGATTCTATAAAGCGTAGATAACAAAAATGAAGAGCACACTTGGGGGGAAAGCCAAAATGAATGGATAAATTAGCCATGCTATAATAAACCGATTATCTTTTCCGATAACAATCAAACAAAATAATTCAATATTCCACTCTATTGAATTGTATATGAATTATTTGTAAAGTAAAGCAACAATGACCGACCGAAAATCCGGTCAATAACCATTGAAAAAGCAAAAAAAATAGTGGAAAATCAATTATTCTTCGAAATAGTTTAGTAAATTAAAATAAGCGCGCTTGTTTTTGTTATGACTAAACTTCTAGTCTGCAGCATCAACACAAAAAAAACTTTGCAGATTTCTAGGAAGTCATGCATATAATCATAAAAAACAAAACGAAATAAATTATCAAGCCAACGAAATCAGCCGTTAATATTTTATCTCGAAGAACGTTTTCGGATGCAACATAAAGATTACATCCCAAACCTCCTAAATGTCTTTGTTAGAAGAACTAGTATAGTAAAAAATGAGGAGATCCTTCTAATTCTCGATGAGATTATTTGGAATATTAAAAGAGAGAAGCAGACGCACAATGTGGCAACATGGCTGGGTCGCCACAGAAAGTGGATTACTCTGCAATCTTAAAATGTTCTTCGGGCGCACACATTCTTCCTTCTCTGTCTTGCTGATGTAACTTGCGAGAGGCAGGCGGAAATAGCGCAGCAAAGCAAGTTGTTTCAGCGTATTGTGTACCTGTTTCCCACGAGCACAGGCCTGCCTTCTATACCGGGCAATGTGTCCATCCATAAGACACACACACACTTTATACCTGATCTAATACCAAAAGTAAACTCAAGCCAAACGAGTTATTTTCGAGAAGAATTTGAAACCAAATGTCAAAGATCAGAACTGTCAAAATTATTCAAAAAAAGTCCCACACTACTGCACATGCTCATTGCACCCGACAGACATACCGTCAAGTGCACAACAAAACACAAAAGAATATAATTTTGTTTTGTTGTGTGCAAACTCAACTCAACCCTTCCTGCATTGAGTACAATAAAAAATAAGGGTGATTATGTATCATTGATACAGTATGTCCCAACTAAGCTTGCATTGTATTAAAAGCATTCGTGTAAAAAAATAAAACTTAAAAAGTGTACACTAATACACTATAGATGGTATAATTAATGCTTATGGTTAGTGTTAAGTGCATTCCACTATATTTACGTCTTGTGTATATTATAATAATAAACGGACGAAAGCCTGCTTATTTAGAATCCCTTTTAAATTTAATAGTTAAAAATGACGAACTATAAAGTAGAAGAAGGAAAAAAAGCTGCTAGGTAGATAAAAGCAAGTAGTCGAGACTGAAATGACTTGGCAAAATTTCAGCCACTTAGCTCTTCTCTAGCTACTTTTCTTCCTCCTTTTTAAACCTTAAACAATTGGACTTACTTGCAAAACGAATCTCCTTTTAGCGATGATATGCAAGAGCCGCCATTTTTACACGGGCTCGGTGAACAGGACACGAATCCTAGAACAAATAATTAGATTAATCAATTATCAATGCACAATATCACACTCAATTACAGCAAATTAAATTAATTTTCATTTTAATAACGCGTAAATCGTGTTGTGTCGGCCATTGCCACTGACGCTTCCGTCAAAATAAGTGGTACCAACATGAGTAATAAAATTCACTAAAATAATGGCGGTAAATTTGAATGCATAGTATTGTTAAACCTAATTGGATCCGTTTTGTTTAAACAAAATAAATAATATTATTGTTATAAATAATCCCCTAAAAGTTGATAGATAGTAATTTTGTATGATAGTAATTATTGATGCATTGCAAGGATGTTTTGCACATATTGTGGGGTGCAATGACTACATGTAGGGCTAGCTAGAGAAAAAGTACCACCTGTCTGAACCGTTAAGGCTAGTGAACAAAATCGTAAAGGGAGAGGGCTTAGCTCACAATATAAAATGACGTCACAGTGTGGAAATGAGCCACAGCTGCGTTTCTAGTTTTGTGAAGGAAACTCAAGCGCAAGAAGATGAAATACATATAAATAAATATTGTGTGTTTAATATTAATCGCACATTAATAATTTATATTGGCCGATTAAATTGATAAATAGTACTGGTTATAATTGCTACAAATATCCAGTTGGCTTTTGCATGCGTTTAATATTTGTAATAAACATCGGACACAACAACGACTAGTAGGAGAATGTTTAACAAGAAAATGGAACGGCATTTATGAATTTATTTACAATTGTACATTTATTTATATATATATAGTACTAATTTAATAGCGAATGTTATAATGTAAAGCAGTGAATCTCCCGAAGGCGTTCACCAATTCTCAGGCTTTCTCTTAAAAACCAACCAACACGTTTACGCCTTATACACTCATAAAATATTATCACATCAAGATGTAATTGCTCTTTTTATCACTCTTCTAAACTAATTTCATGACAGTTTCAGCAAACCGATACTTGAACAAACTATTTCTCTATTTCTGCTTTTAAACTATGCACATAAAGGAACAAATAATAGAAATCTATATTAATATTTGCAGAAGATAACGAATTTTTTCCTAAATTATGCACTTCCTGCTATCACTTTTGATGAACGATCGTGAACGATTCAAATAACAAGTCAAGACTTGCAAAGTGCCGAAGGGATTTCATTGGTTAACCAAAATCGCATCTGCATATAAACAAACAAAGCAGAATTATTATAGAGTGTCAATTTTTGTGAAACTTGAAGCCGGAAAATGAATCGGTTGCGAGCAATGCAGGTTTCTACTTCTACAACAGCAGACGTCATTTAATCAACTCATCCGGGATATGAATGATCACTGTAGGTCACTTATATAATAATAAATTCATAAATATTTTCGTCTCATTGTCATCCAGTCGACCATCAGCAGCCCACATCGGAATATTCGTTCGACGGTTGGATAAATTTACATCGCGGTGATAATTAAGTTAAGTTGAAGAGCAAGAATTATGTGCACTGTTAACTGTAACAAGAACAGGTTGTATTTCCGCGCTTCGTTGTGTGTGAAACTGTGTGCCAGATCCGCCAAAAGATGCATTCACAAATTGCCTTTTGAATTAGCCGCCTTGTTTGACATGCAAAAGTTGCCAAAAAAAATCCCTATGGCTTTTAAAGGGTTGCTCTAAAAGATCTACTGAATTTAGAAGTTACTTGTCAAATAATAGACCAAATTACTTGAAATTACACTTATTACTTCAAGAATATGCAATTAAAGTACATCAAAAGAATTATAATGACTATCGTAATCTAATTTATGATCATGAACACAAATTTCAATCGAAAAACGGTAATTACTCAAATTCAAACAAACAACTGTTTGATCCAGCCCCAGACGGTTTAGAAGACATTTTCGGAACGACTAGTAGGTAAATTGTTCTACCCTCTTTAAGATCTAACCGTTTTTACGCACCCCCTAACCTAAACTCCCTAACTATCTTGAACTGAATTCTATCAAGTAAAAGACTGATCCACCCACCTGTAGCAGAGTGTAGCAAGGAAAGCAGCAACAAAAGCGTCGCAGTCGTTATAATCCAAAAATATTCCCTTGTACAAGTAATCCGCATTTTCGTCGATCAACTCTCCCCGTCATGGGGCACACAAAAACCACTCTTAGTACACCACTGGTTACACATATAACAGAATTTTAATTAATCACTATGTTGTACACATGTTTAACAAAATCAATTGTTTTCAATTTCAAACTTTTTATTGTTGTTCTTTACGCGCTTTACACATAGTACACGGACTCGATGCGTTACCATCCGCGGTCAACTCGTTAATGAGCGGGGGGGCTTTGTTAGACGCACAAACATGGCAGCCGCATTGGTAAACGTATTCCTACGCGCATGCTTGCAGCTTCCAGAAGCTAAATCTGCTAATTAACGCGGCTATCTGAGATGTAAACTGGCGAAATGGATGGATTAACAATTCAAGTATCTGGATGAACCAAAATTTGGAGCAGATCTGTTAATTTTAAGCGAGAAAAGTGCGTGTGAAAATTGGTGGAACTACTTTTCGCAGCAACATGTCGGAATGTTCTTCCACCGGTGGTTCCAGAAGCGACCAATCACATGCCGGTTTCCCCCGGAATGGGATCTTAGTCCGGAATGGGATTCAATTCTATTCTACAGACTTCTGTTTTATTTACATTCTATCGAATGCATCCACCAGCCAGCCGCCTTTTTTTCTTATGATGGTTATTATTAGTTTCTCTTCCACTTATGAATATATTTATTCTTTTTAACTTAATTAATTAGCTGGTGTTGAAACAAATATTTTTAAAAGCTGTTGGAATTTTTCGTAGATATCGATGATTGATCAAGAATGATATCTTTTAGAATGATGCACTTTTTAAAGCGTTTATAAATCGACTTGTGGTTGAGATTGTATTATGTGGATGATTAGTTTGTAAAATACATTTAATAATATGTTACAATATTGTGAAGTTTTCTATTTTACATTAATATCTACCCTAAAAGTTAAATGTCATAATTGACATATTGTTAATAGCAAAATCTGCTTTACCGACTTATTTCCATTTTCAAAATGGTTGTCAGCTGTCACTTGATGAAAAAAATCACACTTACAAATATTAAAAGCGAATTAGTCTCGGAATTAGTTGAATCTCTTTACGCTTAATTAGTGCATTGTTTTGTCAATGGATAATCTAGAGAAATGGAAATGGAATTGCCGACCTTAAAACTTTGTTTGATCGATAAAAACAGAAGGAGAGAAAATACCAAGTCGTCGATTGAAAAGAAAATTGCCGTATGGTAATTAAAATCTTGATAAGGGATTAATTGGCCTGCTTGTAGCATTACTCGCGCAATGAACATAAAATCGGGACAAGATCAGTCATCAGCCAAGTTATCCGATTTAAATAAGCAGATATTGGAAATTAAGAAGAAGATACAGTTATCAGGTTAGTTTTTATTGAAATAAAACTGTGAGAAATTAGTTGCCAGCTAAATTCCATATTATTGTAATGAAAAAACTAGTTTTTTTACACTTTTTCTCATCTATGAATGTATTTGGTCGCAGAAACATGTGTGTGGTAATGTTTTGTCGCTTTACTGTATTCTTTCTTGGCTGTGCAAATTTTATACTATGAGAAGTCATTC
The DNA here is from genome assembly GCA_963556235.1 of Cryptophagus acutangulus. NCBI lineage: Eukaryota > Metazoa > Arthropoda > Insecta > Coleoptera > Cryptophagidae > Cryptophagus > Cryptophagus acutangulus. The sequence goes on along the minus strand of OY744559.1, from coordinate 12,326,253 downwards.
ATCGTTTTTATCACACGGTATAGATGGATACTAATAATATGAATAATAATTATGCAATTTATAGAAATGTGCATTACATGAATAGATTATGATCAGCTGGTGCAGAAAAAGGGTGCACTTTTAGCCAATGGAACGCGCTTATCAACCAATTTTGAAATTTTTTATGTGTAAAAAAGGCTTTAAATAAAACAAATTAACACTTTTAAATTTATTATTGACTTTTACATGCAACTTTTTATTAATTAGAAATTTAGTTACATTTATTTTTTAAGTTGGTAGTATATTCTACTGAAATGCGCGTTAATTTCATTCAATTTCATTCAATAAACTAATGTAATTATTGAAAGTGAAACATTAAAACACCCCGGGGTGCTAATAGGGATGTATATATTTAACTCACTTTAAATTAAATCATATTTCTTAATTAGATAGATAGTATAAATATAATAAAACCAGGAGCAGCACCGGATGCTCACTTTATTATTATCTACTAGTTAATTTGCATTTTCTATCAGAGGGACAAAGAAAAGCCTTGTTCGAAGATTGCGAAGCTGAACGTAAATCCAACGTGGATAATATAGGAACTTTGAAGAAGGATATTTCACAATTGATTGTAACGCTGCATGAGTCCAAAGAGCCCACTGCCAAATATTTGATTCGAAATAAGCGATTAGAGGAGATTATTGGACCTTTGGATAATAAATCAAGCATACAAGTGCAAGATTTACTCGACTTGCAGATTATCGATAAGTCGAAACAATTAAATCTTCTGAGATATCGGATTAAGCAGGTACGTTTTTATTCTTTTTGTAGTTTATTCTCTTGCTACTAGATGGCTTACATTTGTAGAGAAACAAGTACTTGGCAGATTTGGGAGTCGAGTACCAAAAGATTCTGCGCAATAATGACAAAGTACAACTGCTGGAAAATGTGGAAAAACCAATTAAAAGAGTACCGAAAATTCAAATAGACTTAAATTAAATTAATGTTTAATTTTTAGTCGACCAGCGAATTGCAAAACAGCATCCACGCTGTTGTCGTGCAAATACGCGAAGCAAACCACATTAAAAATCGGTACAAAGACATTCGGCAATCGCTCAAAGCTGACTCGAACCAATTTGAGAGCAACATTGAGAAAGTGCAAGAAGAATTAGAAGCGCAAAATGCAGATATTGCAAAACTACAAAAAGTAAATCGGCCACCAATTCAAATTACAACTAACCAACCTATTTTTTACTTAGATTATGAATGAAGCAACTAAAATGCGAGGCACAGCTCGTGGAAATCTGCTAAACGTGGAAAAAGAAGCTACAGCTGCCGCACATAAACGCGAAAAAGAAGCAAACGAAGGTAGACGATTAGTAAATGAGCGAAAAGCTGAGCTTGAACGTTTGGAGCGTCGGCTTTTCCAAGTGGGAAAGAAAGGCGCAGTGCGACTTGAACCCGAAGGTGCAGAAGATGGAGTTGTGAATGAGGATGAGGTGCATGTTGGCGTCGCGACGCCCCCACATCCAATTGATAGTTTAGCAAGCGATTTCGCTGTATTGAAGCAGGCGACAGGTACTATTGTATGTATAGTTGCCTATACTGTTACTTAAATAATTAAATCATAGGTGGCACTTCGACTGAGGAAGTACTAGGCCGTTTTGAGGCTCAAAAAGAAACTTTGGATCGCTTGAATTTGTTGCGCAATCAAAGTGAAGATGAGAAAAAGCAACTTGAGCGGAAAATAGACGATTTGAAAGTGAAGTTGGATAGTTACAAGTATGCTGAAGTTAAAGATGCTGAGCGCAAATCTAGCGAAATGGTGAAAATGCAAGACCAAATTAGTGAATTTTATGAAATGTCCAAGCAAGCGATTGAAGAAAAGCACAAGAAGGATGAAGCGCTTTTAGGGGTAACTTCAGGGTTGCAAAATTTGTATCTGTGCCTCAATCCATTGGCAGTACCTCAGAAGGTACCTTTGAAAATATTGGAATGCATTGTTGCGGATTTAGAGGCAATTTTCGTTAAATTGCCGAAAGATGTCGCTAGTAATTTAATTCAAATTGAGGTGCATGATGAAAAATGGCTGCCAGCTCCGTATTGTAGTTTGGTACGGAAGACGCCACTGCCGCAAGCTATTGGTACTTCACCGGCACCACCCCCTCCTGGTAAGTTTTGTGTAGATTATTGGAGTTTGTGGTTGAATTTTGGTTTAGTAGGTTCAGAGGATGAGGAAGAAGTGCCATCTAGAGGATATTTGAAGCGACAAGCGCAACTGGTGATTGATGCCAAAACTAGAAGAAAGAATATTCGAATTCAATTGGCTAAAAGAAATTAAATGGACAAAGAGAATAAGGTAAGTGTTTTGCTTTATTAAGTTATCTTGCAATCAGAAATACAAATTGATGGTGGTGGTTTTTTGTTTGTTTAAGTATGCTTAATCTACAGGAGACTTATTTACACAAAAAATAAAATAATGGTTTGTAAAAGTACTAAAAGTAATAATAAAAAGATTTATTAAAATGATGTAGTTATACCCACATTTCAGTCTTATTAAGCTAAGCTATTTTGAAAAATAAAAAGTATGTACATTTATTTTAAAAATACTGTATTGTTTAATTAGCGCATATTATATGAACAGAATTAATTAGTTTTTATTTATTAATTATCACATTGTTGAAAATGTTTATTCTTCATTCTGATACTCAATTGATTCGATAATAATATTAAACAAATTTAATAGCATTTCATACTACACTGTTGAACAAAAATCAGAAAATTTATTTTAACCTAAATTATTTACATTGTAAAATTATAATTAATATATAAACACAATTCTTAATAATATTCAAAAATAAATAGTAATTAAAAGACATTCAAACAAGTCAAAACCAAACTTGCTTAAATTTCAACAATTAAATGAGACAAGGCAAAATAAATGATGCCTTCACATAATATTTTAGTTAGATCCAACATAAACAACAAATGGCAGTGACTTTTATTTGTTTACAAAATGTATTTGGCAGTAAACTGTAATTTGAATAGTTATTTCAATCTTTCTCTCTTTAATTAATTTTGTAGCTAAGAATACAAACGAGAAACAAAGTCACTATACTTCCTAGTAGAATTAAAACAATCTGTAAATCCTTTCGGAAAAATTCACATACCGTAAAGAGGAACCATAAACACTTTTCTTAAATTTTTTAGGTAACTAATGCCCTGTGTGACCAACAACAAACAATTTTTCTGCTTCATCCACATCAAACACTTAATTTGCATAAATCTAATCTAAGTCATTCCATTACTAGTTCCCTCCCATTCAATTAAATACTCCATCTTTCCATTCGGGCCTATTCGTTTCGCCACAATCCCAAACCGCTCCCCAGTCGCAATGCGATTAGCCGCCCCAAAATAAATATTAACACTCGTTTTCAAATCATCAATACTAATATCAGGATCCTGCTTAACCGGACTGGGCTTCGGCGTTGACGGATTCGACGGAGGTTTCTCCACCTGTTTCTCCCTCTCAGGTCGCTGTCTCAATCTGCGGCCATCCAAACTCGATCGTTGTCCCCATTCCTTCCCATCGGGCCGCACCGGCACCACCGCCGCCGTTTTACTTGCAGTTTGCCCTGTGAAACTGCCACTCCGATTTCTTTTGAATTTTTTCCTCTTCACTTCGCCATTCGGCCCAATCACTATGTCTTTTTCACTCAATTGGCGCTTCATTGGCCGCTTCACTGGCTTACCGTGGATGACTGCAGTCAAAGGCAGTGGTAGCGTGATGCCATTATCACGGCCACCTTTTCTCTTCTTTTTCGCTTTCATGCAATCGCCGAGTAGTAGAGTGAGAAAAGGATTATTTTTGCCTTCGAAGTCTTTTGGGGGTGGGATTATTAGGTCGAGGGTGCTTTTGGAGGAAGTTTCATCGCCGGAGGTATCACAGGGGGTGTTCAAGTCGGAGCTTTGCTGTTTGCCTAGTAAACGGTGTGACATTGTGTTGGAGCATTCGGAGTAGTCGTTGCTTAAGTCGGACATCACTGAAGTGGTTCCTAAACGGAAATTAGTTTAGTAAAAAATTTCTCTAATATTAATTAATCATTAATTTTTCAGTAAATCAACAACTAATACATACCAGAGGCAGGCGGCGTAGGCGGATCCGAAACGGACGTAGGCGGGGTAAGTGGTAATGTTTCACTATTTCTACTATTCTTACTATCTAAACTAAGTCGTTTCGCACCAGCCACTATAACCTCCTTGCCCGTCTTCTCATTATTCATAGTCAATCGTCGTTTAGGCCTTCTTAAAATCCGTTCGCGATTATTCATCGCCAGCAACTTCTTTCGCCGTTGCAGGCTCATCTTTTTGAACGGTACACTTTTCTTAACACATCCAGCGCCAAACAACTCAGTCGGCTTGATCAACTTGTATGATTCCGATCGGCTATCTTCCATTGCTTCAAGGTCCGGACCGGGACTCGATGAGTCCGACTCTGAATGTGCCGTACTGTGCTTGTAGGGGGCGCCCATCATAATGCTACGCATGTGATTATCAGAGGGCACGATTTTCTTGCCATCGTCTTGTTGCTCTATGAATTGCAAGCGTTTGTTGCCTTGAAACATTTCGCGTAAGTGCTCCTCGCTTATTTGGCCGCCTAATGGGAGGGTTATGCAAGGTATGGGTGGCGGTAAGCGAACGCGGAGGCCCCAGATGTTTGTTCGCTTCTTTATTTCTTTGCCGCATTTAAAGCGATTCCGATTCGTTGTTAGAATGGAGAGAATTAATTCGCGGCGTTCTGGTTTACTTATGTTTGAAATCTGTAAACAGAATTATTAATTCGTTATTAATTTCGAATTGTAATTAATACCTTTGGTGGTAGCTGCAAAGCATGCCAGTTGTCGTTAATGTACGGGATGACAACAGAGTCTAAGTCGTAGTACTTTTTGGAATTGAAGGCAGTTAAATTGTAGAGCATGAGATGAACCAAGTCGACCCATTTCATTTCCAAGCGCCGCACAAAGTCTTTGCCATGATTGCATATTGAGCAGACGTAGACGTAGAAGCGATCGCCGCAATAGAGTGGGTATTTTAGGCAGTCGACGCATTTCTCGTGGAACCATTGCTTGCAACGCCCGCATTGTAGCATTTGTCTGAACCATTCGCCGATCATTCCGCAGTAGCAATAGATTTGCTCGTTATTGACTCGGTGATATGTGTCCCAGGTTAATGTGTTCAACTGCGAAATTATTGTTTAAATCACACAGACACAAGTAAACAATACTTACATCATAGGGAAGACTTTTCACACTAGACGAAGGACTATCGTGAGACGAATCAGGTCGCGTTAAGCTTTTCCTGCGCTTGCACGGCTGATTCCCAGTGCAACGATTGCACATCCAAGCCACACCTAATCAGACAAAAAAGGCAAATCACAACACGAACGAATTAAAACACACAACTGCTAAACAAACCATCCTTCTGACAATTCGCCGGAATCTCGGGTTGATGACACTGCTCGTGATACCCACGTCCACATTGATCACACACCGTGATCTCGTAGGACATCTGCGGCGCAGACTTCTTGCAAACCACACATAGTAAGTCCTCCGGCTCGCCGGCGCTCAGTTTCGTAAGATCTTTAAAGCTCCACCAAGCATTGGTATTATCGCCGAACTTGATCAGACATTGTTCGCGGATTGGGTCTGCTTCCACGACGGTGCCAAAGTAGTATCGGCCGTCTTTGTGTTTGGCGAGCACATCTTGCGAAGCGCTAAAGTCACACATCTCCTTTTCGACGATGATTGTGGTGGAATCGGGCACTGCCACCGAATTCTCGTCCTGTTCACCGATTAGTTTCTTGAGATGAGACTTGACGGTTAAGGCGGTCGTCATTTTTGGAGCAAGAGGTTGGAGACTGCCGAACTAGAATTTCAATTCCATTGAATACAAACATGGCATTTGGTCGGTTGGTGAATGATGAGATTTTGGGTTGGTTAATTTCGGCAGGATGTGGGCTAGAGTGGTTTTGGTTTGTTTAGGATGGCTTTGATTAGGGTTTAGCTGTATTTTAGGTTACTCACAGTTTGTAGCGTCTCCGTTTGACACTCAAGTCCATTCGGCTAGAATGCATTTGCGGCCATTAAAACAACTGTTTGAAACCCGCCAAACCAAACATTGTGTTAATTTCCAGTAGGTTCAATTAAACCCGCTTTCAATTTTGTTTAGTGGAATTGTAGCACTATGATTCTGTTGAAATTGAAGGTAATTGGTTTAAACTAATGAGATTGTTGCTAATATTGTTAAAAAATTATTTTGAAAATAACGATAACTGCCATGATGTTAGCCATGGTTTATAGGGGGCGCAACTGCTGCAGACTTTTGCTTGCAATACTTAAAACTTGCATGGGATATAATTAAGGGTGTATTTCTAATTGCATACTATTGAATTAATATTTTACAAGTAATTTTAAATTAAAAAATAATTAATTAACTAACAATTCGTGTTTATATATGGAATTTATTTCGTCTAACGATATATAATTTTTTTAAATTTATATAATGTTTAAAACAACATAATTTCGATTATTCGGACGCTACTTTTGCAATAGTTTTATTTATATACTTAGTGAAATGACTATATTCAATAACATTGAAACTGCATATGGCTATTATAGTTAGTTTAGTGAACAAGAATAAGTGAATTATAGAAATATTTTTAAAATATTGCATACAATTGACAAAAGTTCTTAAATTCCTGACAAAGGGCATATTAAAAGGATCCTTTAGCCCTCGCGTGCTAAACTGTTCTGCAGTACTACTTAAAATTCTAGTACAGTAAAAGTTTAATTGAAAAAGTTTGAAGAAATTTAATAAATTTCCGATTGCAAAACGACAGTCTCGAGCCTCATATTGACATCATTACCCCAACAGCTATTTTTACACGTGTAAACCAGAATCGTGCCAAACTCCAAACGAGCACAATGCTTTTTATCAGTCAGTAGTTTCAACTTGGGAATGATTGTTGGTAGCAATTGAAATTCGAATGTTAAATCGCCTTGGCAATGTTGGCATTTTCGAGGGGCCAGCTCTTGAAGCGGGTACAATAAAAGAGGTGGTTCGATTTCCCTGCTATATCTAAAAAACAATGCTATGAAATTGTTAATTTATAATTACCATTAGTATTACCTTAAAATTTGACCAGGATTTGACTGTATCTTTGACAAGAAATGGAAAAACATTTTATCACCATGTGCTGGTTGGCTTTTCTCATATTTCTCCTCATTAGTAGCTTGCACGTTATTGCTATCCGGATTCACTAAACTACTAATATCCTCGTTTTTATGTTGATAGTCCTGCAATAATTCCTTGACATGTCGATCGGGAATGTTTGAGGTTGCACTTCGACCTTCTTCCCAAACCGACATAAAATATGCCTCAAATTGCAAAAGATTCGCATTTTTCTGTTGCTCCAAATGGCAAATTTCCATAGGAAGCGGTGTGACTTCTTGTAGCAAAGCAACAATATCATTCTGTGGAACAGTCGGCGTATCAATACTTATAACTTCGCCTTCATTACCTTCAATTTCAGCAGAGGCGCAGGGTGACAACAATCTGCCCACAGCACCACCTAAAATTAATTAAAATCCTAATTAATTTAATT